>JACBAD010002006.1:0-76376 GCA_014281905.1 Aspergillus hiratsukae
CTCTTTTAGGAGGGTGGTTTCGACCGTGGGGGTCTCGGTGGGGGGTTGGACTTGCATGGTGGTTTCTTCTACCCGAGAAGTAGATAACGGTCGGTTATACTTGTAGTTTGAGTAGATGACAGATGAGTCAAGCCTGGAGGATGAGGATGATGGAGTGGGAGTTGGAGGCTTGACTTTCGATACGCCAAGGAGGGGCCAGATAACTGAGTGGATCAGGGGTTGCGTCATTCGCCAATCAGAATGATTTCCTTCCGCGGAATTCAGTACCTGATTACCTCATCACACCTTATCGTCTTATCAGATCATTTAAGATCGTCTGGTATGCAAGGAACATTGTTGACAGTCGACGCAACTAACCGCGCTTAATCCATATAGGATGGGTTCGATCTGAATTTATTCTAAATAACACAAGAGATGGGTTGGATTCGATCGACAATGACCTAAGTGCTACACTACGTTTACTGTTATGCTCCGCAACCGGTAGGCTTGGCTTCGGTGGCAACATTTCTCAGGAAATATCCTAGTCTCATGAATCTTATGAAGCGTGAACAGTTCGTATATCGTAAATCACTCGAGACCCTCCAATGTACAGGGGTCATATCGTATTCTAGATGCGTGCAATCAAACTATATACAGATTATTGATCGGTATGCCCTGAGAGCGAACCGAATAGCGTCGCTTAATGCCAACACCTGTCGCTCGTCGCAGCAACTCGTACGTTTCCTCGCCGCCGCCAACCATCACCATGCTGATAGGATGGCGACGGGGAAGCCCGCCTGCGGTCATTTGCGGCTCGTCTAATAACGGCCGGATAAGAAACGGTTCAGCGCGAAGGGCGGCCAGTCCTGCAGAAGGGGGAGGCTTGGACGTTGAAGCCCCCGCGAATGTCTCATAATCAACCACAATGACAAGCTTGAGGGCATGCCGCGACGGTGGGTAAGCGGCGATGTTGCGCAGTTTTTGAGAGAAGCTGCAGCCGCCTCGTTTGATGACTAGGACTTGATGACTTTGAGCAATGTCCCGTAAGATCCGATGGTCACAGATCTCATCGGCAAAGTAAATTGTGGACCACGACAGGCGACTTTTAGACGGCTCCCCCGAGATGGAAACAATAGAGGCGTCCTCCACCTCGGGGACGGGAGCCGAGCCTGCGCCGCTAGCTACGGCAGCTGGCAGGCTCAGCCGCACCATAGACGACTTTCTCGGAGATGATTCGGCCGTCAACGCTGGATTCTCGTCCCGCAGTAATGAAGACACTGTGTCCATTAGAGATGAGAACACATTCTTCATTCCGGAGTTCGAAGGGTCGACGCTCCCGACCTTGTCGTTGACGGAGGCGTTTTCTTGGATGACATGGTTTTGACCATGCTCCGCAGCACCTCGTTCCCGATTACCATTCGAATCATTTCCTCGACGGAGAAGCTCTGGCATTACGTCAATGACGATGTCAATCATGGCAGAGTCGCGCATCCGAGTGAAATTGGGATCAGTGGGATCGAGGATATCAAAGGTGATTTCTCGTGAGAGGTATACCTTCTCATCTTTGCCCAAAGGCACATTGTTGATCACCTGCACTCGGAAATCATCCCGGCTCGCCTTCCCTGTCGCGTCGTGCGACGGCACATCCTGAACCATGCTCAATCGAAGGCCTCCGATGCTCTTGATGAAAATTCCATCCCGAACCCGCTCAATTGACCCGGGTCCCATGACCACACCCGGAATGGCTGGGAAAGAGATGTCGAGTGTGGGTCGCGAGGCCATCGGTGCGCTTGTTGCATTGAAGGGCACCAATTCAGGGGGAAGAGTCCACGGGTAAAACGTGTAGTTGGTCGGTGAAGATAGATCGGACACTGTCACACTAGGATGGTCATGCGCATACTCCAGAATAGGCCCTTCGGTCGGGCCTCTGCTCGGCATTAGATGCAAACGAGCCAAATTTGCAGCATGGAAAACATCAGGACGCGCCGCCGTCGACGATAGTCCGAATGTCGGTGGCTGAGGTGCCAACGGGCAAACTGATTGATTGACCAGCTCTTCAATCTTCGCCCGCTTCCTATGCTGATGCGTCCTGACAGTGGTACTTGTAGGTATAATGAGCGGGTGACCCTCGGTTGAAAAGACAGAGGGCCCATCCATGTTATTCAAAGGATGGTCAGGGTGATATAGGAGAAACAGATATTGGGCAGTCTCTCCCAAAAAGAAACTCTCCATTCGATCGTTCAACTCGCCGTTGCGGACGTCCTGAAGACCGGCCCAGCCGCATTTCGCCCAACACCGGCGTTTGAGATCCCGGAGTACCATTTCGCCAACATGGAGATACCACGGGTCCTTGGTGGCCCGATATATGTAGTATGTGGACTCAACAAACTCCGGCCGGCCACCGTACCAGGCAAGCTCACCCTCAATGTTCCCGGTGGCGACGTTCCATCTTTCAGGAAGGCCAGAGAAGCGGGTCCACACTGCTGTCGTCAAAAGGTGTATGCCAATGGCCTCATCCAGCTCCCCTGCTATTGAGAGAAGGCCTGGATAGAAAGCGCTCAGGCTATCGATCCAGAATGCCCGTGTTGCGCCGGTGAAAATATCGCCTTGAATCACATGCGGATGTTGATAACCGTCTCCTCGATATAGATGCCGTTTGATAGCCGCATGAGACTCTTCCCACACGCGCAGGAACGCTTCCGCTGAGTGCTCATATTCAGTCAACGGCGGGAAGTAACCATCCAGTACCTGCCAGGGACTTTTGGGATCATGCGAGGAGCGTTGTCCCGACGAGAGCAGGATGTAGGATTTGAAAGCGTATTCAAAAAAGCTGTCGATGCCAGCGCCAATCTGTAGCCATCGGTGATCAATGTGTATTCGGTTCGAAACAGGCCTAAACCCTGCAAAGAAAACCTACCCCGGTATAAGAATGAACCCAACGACCTGATTCCGCATCTATTCCCGAACCAATTAATCCAATGTCGCTTCTTCGCGCCCAAACAGCCCAGAATGCTCTCTTCGCGAGTTCTTCGTATCGACCGTCTCCGGTGAGCCTGCTCAGAACCGTAAACTCGAGAACTAGGCTGCCTGCACCCGCACTGCACGTTTCCGTGGTTTCTGGAGGAGCACGCTGCCAGTCTTCTCGACGGACCTCACAGTCAGACCCATTGCATTGTTTGTCTGCATTCAATGGCGAATTCGCGTAGAACGGGCGCCGTTGAACACCGTACCGCAGATTCACTCGAGGGTATGGAAGACCAGTGTCCGTATAAAACGCAGGTAGAAGGCGATTTGCCAGATCAGCAGCGAGCCGGAGGAGCTGACCATCGTAAACAAATCCATTTGTCCACTTGATGCCATGAGCGTGTTCTGGAAAAGCTGATTTGTTCCACGCCTTGGCGAAGGTGGCTTCCGGTTCTGGAGGCGTATATCGGGTGATGGGAAGGTCACCAACGGCGAAGAGATGAGCACTGAGCAATCCACCTATACCGGAATCCATTGTCAGATACAGTAATTGTTTGATACCCATTGACGGAACGAAAACACCGTACCTAGCCCCCGAATGACAGTCTCAAAGACTTGTACTTTGCTGTCAATATCGAACCCCTTCGCCCGTTCACCCTGACCAGCAGGGCCATCCGAGCCGTCCCCGTATAGTTTAACAAAATCCCTCACTCCGTCTTGGAAGTGGTTCCAAGCTCTCTCGCCTTCATCCGGACTAGAGGACAATATCGCTAACGAGGATAGGCTGTCAATCAGGGTAAGGGAGTAATTTCCCAGGACGTCGTTGAGCTCCGCATGCGCGGGATTATCGCGATCGCGAACAAGCGGACGACAGGATAAAGGACGCAGCTCGTCTTCCGGAAAGGCATATTTGATATAATTCTCGAATCCATGGTAGAACATGTGCTCGGTCTCTTTCCTGGATTGAGCTCATTGATTTGATCAGCGTGGCGCTCATTGCAAGGCGAAATGACAACAAGACTATCAGACAGAAATACCTGAGTTCATTTATCTGAGAAGTCCTCATACCGTGAGCCATGGAGACCCATAGCGACAGGAGTAAGACCCAAATCATGCATACTGATCGAAGGTCGAACATCTGTAAGCTCCAACATCCCGAGCGCATTACCGCAGAAGCGAACCAGCCGCGTATGACATGGGAATTTGAATTTCTCTTCTCTCGTTAGATAAGTCAAGGTCTCGGAGGTATTACCGGATCATCGAGTGCCCCTCGAGACTTGAAGGAATGTTGTTTCGTGGCAATAATAATGTCGCACGTGAGATTTAAATTCATCCCGCGCCAACATTAGGCTGGCGGTTGGCAAAATACTGAAGGACAGATATGCCGTTTCTATATGCTAGCAGCGCAAGCAGTCTATAATTTGTACATTTAATTTATCTGATCTGTAACACAAGATGGGACTCTCGTAAAGGAACTGAGAACTGGTCTTTGTGTGTTATTGGAAAATTTCTATTTTTGATGCTGCCAGTGACCGAGCAGCTCGATGAAAGGTTCGCTCTAAATCAAATATGCTGATGCAATGATAGAAGATTCAACGTGGATATCTCGAGCAACAGAATGCGCTATGCCAAAATGTTTTAAAGCAAAGGAGTAAACAGCACGCCACGGACGAATCAATTCGGACGCGGCGCATTACTGACGCACCGGCTCTTCCGTATCATGTCGGGTAGCGAAAGGTCGTGGTTGAGCTCGAATCACGTAGTCAACACCATCGTCGGATGCGTAACTAGGAGGTCTAGGCAGTGAAGGTTTCCTGTTCGACCTCCTTTCGATCCCGTTGACGGCTGCCGGTGGAAGTTCATTGTCCTCTAGACGTCGCCAATAGAGGAGATCAGGGTTGATTCTCTGAGAAAGTATTAATGATCAGAACAATGCAAAAGAGATGGATTAGAGACTCACCACGCTACTTCTCCATAGACCGTATGCTGGAGGGGGAGCCGTGACCTTTTCCCGTACGGCGCTGTCGCTTTCGACCAAAGCTTCCTCATCTCCCGCAAGCATGACCGGAATGGGGCGATCTGGCTGAGCATATCCCATTGGGCCTACTCTACTGGGTATGCGATTCCTCGCAAATGTAGACCCCCGGTCCTGCAGGACCTCCATAGCGAAGCGAATCAAAGCATGGCAGAAGATGATGGAGAGAATCAAGATCATGAAGATCAACAGAATATGAATTTCCTGACCGAGGTGCGTCGCGGAATTTATTGCAAGGTCTTGGCATTTATTAGCACCAATTGAGCTGAAAGAGCAAGAGAGCGCGGGAACGAACTTACAGAAAGCGATAATAGCGAGCAGGAAGACTGTGGCTGGGATCAATGTGTATAGCCGCCTTCTTATACTCCTGTCTCTGAGGGTTGACATGCAAGATCTTTTCTGCTGACTAGAACGAGCAGCTTCTCCGCGAGACCGCTCAAATTGCGTTTCTCTGGTCAAGCGAGCGTCGGACGGCCATTCATCGTTCGCATTCGAACTGTCAGCAGGACGTGGCTGGTTGACTGGAATATGCGGCGCAGGTGGTGTATCTGGAGAGACAGTGGCATTTAAGCCCGAACCACTCGGCGCTGTAGATTCTCCCGAGGTATGAGGTTCCAGGCGTCCAGCGCCATATCCAGGACCTCGACTCTCGTTTTGAAGATGTGAACTTGTTCCATTGCTGCCGTTTTGGCGCAATTTTGAATTGAGCCATGAATGCGAAGGCTTGGTCTGCTGTGTTGCTGATGCTCGGGGCGGTTCCATTTCGTTAGAACCAATCAGGCGGATGAAGCATTGGGGGCGATTAGAAGTTCAAGAACGAAAGAATAACTGATCGATTTTAAATCTCGAGTCCTTTGTTTATGTATACCAAGCTTGTTTAACAAAAACAGTCGATTCGGATTTTGATGGTATGTATCCCCTAACCGACTTCCGCATCCGTTGCGGAACCCGTAAACAGATGTGAAGGTGGCTTGGACTGCGACGAAACCGCCAGAGCTGATCACCCTATATATGGAAAACTGGCAATCCGATATAAGAGGTCTGTGGGTGAGTATAATGAACGTCCTGCGAGTGCTATACATCTATAGACAAAAGGAAAGATGTAGCGGTTGGGAGAAGCCGGAGGGGCAACATGAAGTATGGATCCGGGCCTTTCACTGCGAGCCAGAATTTCAGAAGTCGCAGTACTTAGAGAGCAGTTTATTGAGTTGTAAGGGTTAAGAGGATCGATATATCTCGAATTGCGAAAAGATTGACAGGCAGAGGAGGACCTGGCCGCTCAGCGGTAGCGTCCCGAAGCTGGTGAATTACAATAACGTATGGACCAAGAACAAAGATATCAAAATGAAATAGAGAGTAGAAGAAAGAAAGAGAAGCGCCAACAGGAGACTCGGAAAGAAAGAAGCACAGAAGCCCAAGGGCCAAGAAACTTGGAATAGCACATCCAGCCTGGCCCTGCAGAGGATCATCGTTTGATAGAGGAGTAAAGTTGTAGCCATTAATAGCGGAGAGGCCCAGACTAGTTGACTGCAAGACAGACAACCCCTGATAGACCCACCTGTCTACGTATGACTATGACCTTGGCATCTATTCTGGGATGATGATGATAGTTGTTCTTGGTCTGTCTCAATTGCGTCTGTTCTCTGAATATTTTCTCATCCCACTCTCTACAATTATGAGCATATATAAGACCTTAAAGGGTTGGGGAACTTGCTCGAGATACGGAGTAGATAGATAGGGGTCATAACTTCAACTGCACCAAAACACCGCACGAGACACCAAATGTTTCAGCACAGCTCTCAGTCTCCAGAACTATCTATCTACCGGCAAATGGTCATTGATCCGCTTATTGCCAGTAATTAGAAAAGGCTCAATGACCATGCAGACGGATCCTAGCTTGTTCGGCTATCGAGTATTCAGCTGTCAAAGAGTAGGAATAGGATACACTACAATCAACAAATGTGTAGACTAGTATCCTCAGGGTTGCTTGCGTAAGGCTCATGTTAACTAGGTGCACAGATTGTTTATACATGAGTCAGGTGATCTAAGATTGAATTGATATGCTCTTGACGTTGGTAGACATCATGGGAACTAACATACCAGATCTTGCTCTCAATGCCCAGCGATGACTTACGAAATGTCCTGCCATTTGATGTCTTACAGCTCCTTGCCAAGCCTTGACTCAACCCGTCTCTGAGAGAATAAAAGGATGAACGCGAATTGGATATCTTCCTGTAAATTGCGCGACAAATAATTCGAGGAATTTGCCATATCGCCGGAAAGAGAGCTGCACTTCATGCGGTCGCGACAGGAGGATTCAGGCAGGACATTCGACAAACTTGACGCCACCTAGAGCGGATGACATTCGGCTCATGACACAAAGGAGCGAATCATGCGCGTAGTGCAGCGCACAAGAAATTTATAATATCTTTTGATTCTAGGACTGGGTCATTTTTATTTTCCCAGTTCACCAAGCATGAGCGTCCGGTCTGACGACCCAGATACAACTGCGCGACAGGATTAGCCACTGGATAAGACATGAAACAGATTCGATGTGACTCACTTATGGGCTCATTATTCGGCGAGAATCGCACGTCGTTGACAGTGCCTTTGTGTCCAGGAAGCTTATATAGAAGTTTCCCAGACCTGAAGTCCCAGACCACAACACTTCGATCGCCACTACCAGCTGCAATCCTTTCACCCTTTGGATCCCAGCTTGCCCTGATCAGGTTCTTTTCCAGCCCCATGGGGGCACCGTCATATGTTCTGATGTGCCTATTTGTCGGAGCGAAGGGCCGGATATCCCAAGTGCGCACCGTGGAGTCATGAGAGTTGGAAAGCAGAGTCTGCGAGTCCGGCGAAATCTGCAGGGATGTGATGGTGTCCGTATGGCCAGCCATGGAGTACACAACAGATTTCTTTCGCAAGTCCCAGACGTGAATGGTATTGTCAATGCCTCCACTGTAGACTTCGTTTCCTGCTTCCGACAGAGCTACTGCGGTGATGGGAAGCTCTGTTTCGAGGTATTCAATAGCATGCTTTTGTCGTGGGTCCCAGATTCCTATGCAACCGTCGTCGCTCGCGCTAACCAGAAGCTCCTGGCCTCGTTTGCTGATGTCAAGACAATTTATGATCTCCTCGTGCCCAACGTGGCGTCGTATCCTCTGTCCAGTCTCCAAGTCCCAGCTCGCTAGTGTCATATCCGCCGATGCGGAGAAAATCGCCCGTGAATCTCGCGACCATTGTAGATCCAGAATCGCCCCACGATGGCCGTTCAGAACGCCGTAATTCTCGCATTGCCCATATGTGTTCCAAAGTACTGTTGGTTCACAGAAGAAGCGTCAGTCACGCTAAGTAGAAAGCCGAGCTTCAGTTGCGACTCACATATAGACCGATCCATTGAGCCAGACGCAATGTGCTGTGCAGTGGGGTCAAATCGCACGGCGAAGACCTCACCAGAATGACCTGCGAAGGTGGTATTAATGCACAATCCGAGCAGTTCTAGGATTCTGCCTCACCTGTCAGTTCCATAATGGGGGCGTCAAGCCCACTCGTGCGAGGAATCTGCCACGGTGATCAATAAAAGAGCTTCAAAGGGTTGCTGGGCAGTAGTCCACAGTTTACATACCGCTTGCACAAGTGTTCCATTCTGACCTGAAGTTTTTACAACAGCCGTCCCAGCATTGATATCTCCGTCGGACTTCTTTCGTTTGACGACAAGCTGATTTGAGGAGCCGAAGGCTGCTTGCGCTGGTCTTTTCTCACCCGACATCGTTGCGGCAGGACGCGTTGAATTGATATTGTGAGAAAAGTAACCTGATACGGAAAGCAACGAGACCGGAACAGGATAAAAACAACAGGTCGATCGGCAATTGGAAGCTGATATTCTGAAGATCAGTCTACCGTCATTGAGCAGCTAGTCTTTTGCTCAAGTTCCCTCAAGCGCCTAAGAGCAAATTAGACGCGTTAGCCGCTAACCTACGGATCCATAGTGCAACTCCGCCTCAATGCTCTATTGATCCACCGACTCCAGCGGGGGATGTTGATTATCCACATTCAACAACTGTCTCAATTTAATCACAACCCCTCCTCTGTCGGGCCTGAGATTATTTGGAGGCAAAGCTAGACATGTCGTCCTCCACGAAGGTGTCCCGGATTGGGGAAGAGTGAGTCTGATTGTTTTGTGTTGTCGCATCCCAATGATGAGTACCTGGCTAACCATCGCAACATAGGCTCTGGAAGTCAGTAAGCTGAGCGCCTCTACCTACCCTCGTCATTGAATCTCCTATTAGCACCGTGAGAACATTGCTGGAGGCAAGTGCATCAACTGATGCTGCCAATTTTAGGACGAGGGTTGACAAGGTTAATGCGGAGCTGGTTACCTTAACTTATGGAACGATTGTCGCGCAATTATGTCAGGACTACGACAGCAACTATCAAGAGGTCAACAAACAGCTGGACAAAATGGGCTATAATATCGGTATGCGGCTGATTGAAGACTTCCTGGCCAAGTCTGGCATGGGTCGATGCGCCAACTTCCGAGAGACGGCAGACATGATCTCAAAGGTATGAGGTGATCATCTCCGCATGAGATTTGCATTAGTATACACGGAGACGCAGTCGCTGATAATTCTCATGGGAATAGGTTGGCTTCAAGATCTTCCTCAATATCACGCCTACTGTCACGAACTGGACCAGCGACAACAATCAGTTTTCTCTCATCTTCGATGAAAACCCCCTGGCAGACTTCGTGGAGCTCCCGGACGACGGAAGAGCACAAGATGAACTGTGGTTCTCCAATATTTTGTGTGGTGTTTTGAGAGGCGCACTCGAAATGGTAAGATGCAGCCGTGAGGCTGCATTTGCATGAATATTATCACTTTTAGTAGACGGATTTCTAACGCCCCTCTTAGGTTCAAATGCAAATCGAGGCCCACTTTGTCAGCGATGTTCTAAGAGGCGATGATACCACCGAGATGCGAGTATCATTGGTCCGATACATTGAGGATGAGATGCCGCCGGATGAGGATTGATTGAGGACGAGCATTCGAATGGGGCACTTTAGAATATCAAGGCGTCTGGTGTTCTGGATTTATGCAGTTTGAATCATTTCATGCCCATTCAATTACGATTATGAAAATAGCAACCTGTTCTTCGGGGCTGGTCGACACTCGGCCGGCGCTTCCAATACGAGGCTTATGCCTCACGCTATGGAAAACGCAATTCAACCAAAAATCCATCTAGACAACATTTCAACCCAGCATGACGTGACAATGCTTAACCATATAAATTTGTTGGCAATTGACAGAGCACAGATGCAGCCAACTAAACATGAACATATTGCTATATGCTGGGGATGATTGGAAGAACTCTACCCGACGATTTGACTGACTTTCAGGGGAAGTAGGCAGCTACTAGCTACTAGCTACATCGCCAAAACGTCACAATTAGATAGAATCACCATCCTTACAGATGCTTACATACTAGCCTAGGGAGACCGCGCTCCGCCTACGGCCCCGCAACACGGAACAGAACCTCTCACTGACGAAAGCCGCGCCTGATCTGATGGATTTAGATCCTCAATTATCTAAAAGCGGATGACGGACTGCAAAGGCGAGAATACAGCAATATGGGCTGATGTTGCTAGATGGCCGCATCTGTGATGCGTCAGCCACTGACAAAACCCTATGGTTATATCATGACATGTTAAGGGAGGGACGATCATGCAAAAAATCAGGAAAAGCTTCAGAAACACTGACGTGTGGGCGCAGATACACCCTGGATCCTTAGGTACCAGGATACCTCTCTAAAACAGTCGATAACCCTTATTTTCATTCTTTGTTCTCAATTTTTGACTGATAACATCATATTAGTTCTTAGTTCCTTTTTAGGAAAGATAAACTGGGGCTAGGTTTCTAGATGATCGCCATTGTCAACCTTAATACTTAGCGGAAAAGCCTGAAATATGAATAGATACGAGTGGTACTCAACGGGGAACGAAACCATCCACAATGCAGATTCTGTGACGACGGAAAACTAATGATAAATTAGAAATTGGTAAACTGCCAGAGTCACTCTAGGAAATACCCACGACTATGCTTGTGCTACCACATGGACTGATCTGGCGAAGATATGAGGAGCGATCATTCTGTCGGCCTGTCTGGGGAAAAGCACCTGTCATCTGATGACATCTACTATGTAGATACCTCATAGGACACCACATACAGCCAGAGGATTGCCACAAGAGAGACTTGACATCTCGATGTCCGAACGAAGAACGCAATTGTACATTTGTACATGTCTATCCAGTATGATAGCTACAAAGTATCCATCTCATAGTCTGCTAGATAGCTCCTTTGCCTAGTGGTACCTACCCGTGTACTGACAGGTATCCGCCTAGCCACCGGTAACGTATTCTCAATACCTCATGATCTTCTTCAAAAGACATTCGAACAGTTATATGTGGTCGCATACAATGACAACAATTTCTCTCTGGTGACACAGTCTCCTTTCATCTCCTGCTATTCCTCCATACTGATTCCACCAGCTTACCCTCAAAATCGTGGAAAAATCGCTCATTTTTATGGTTCCATTACGATGTATAACATTGGTTGCATATTCGGAACAATGATTTCGCGAGAATTATCCGCCGCGCGATACATCTAGATATCCCAACCTGCCTCTTTTCTCTCTTTTTCCTTGCCTATTTTTCCGTCGTCAAATCTATTGATGAGTCTCATTGAGATCTAATCTCAATGATTTCGAAAACTTAGATCTCATTTATTTCTTGTTGTCCTCCATCAGTTTCTTATCGCTCTTCTTTTCTACACCTTCTCGCTTTGTAAAGTATCGAGAGTCCCGTTTCTTTCGCCTCTGGGGGTTGCATGCTCAGAAATACGCGAGAAGGCAGCATCTCCCAGCCCTCCCGCCGAGTTCCGCAGAGGTTAATCCGTTCCGAACAAGCGATTTACGCCCAGCCGACGTGCGACTGAAGGGTAAGGCAAAGCCCAGCACCACCTCCAGGAACCGCGCTGGATATCCACGTCCTCCCACCCACCAGATCAACCTCAGATCCACCGCTTCACACCTTGTCCTAACCTTCGCCTCTTTTCCCCCCTCCTCCTCTCCTCCAACGGTTTCCTCGTAAAGATCGGCCGGATTTGCCGAATCTACCATCATCGCTTTCTTTCAGAGCTCGTCGAGGTATTTTCGTCTTGAATTCTTTTTCCTCGTTCTCTTTTTCTCCCAAGTGGTGCCCGTCGGGGCATGATTTGACCTGCCTCCCCTAAAGCGCCGCACCCGTCTTCTCCTCCATCTACTTGCGCCTCTCGCCCCTTCGTGTCGCTCATCGAACACCCGACTAATCTTATCGCGCACTTTCCCCTCTGGCTGTTCTATTACACTATCTCATTTTCGCTCTTGCCCAACCTTACCCAAGGTCAATAGATCCCTTAGATCCCACGTACTGTGCCATACTGGTTTTTCCCGATTGCGCTTGAAAACCATCGATCCTTATAATATTCCCCCGTCATTCGCGTCTGCTCCTGAGACAAATCACGCTTTTTTCCTTCTCCCTGTGGGTGGTCATTGTGATTCTCAATTTGCACTCACATCAGCGCGATATCTGACTTGGCATCGGTAGACTTGTGGACGCTATCCGGAGTCGATTCGGACATATCGACTTGGTTGTCGATCTTGTATTCGTGCTTGATTTGGAAAAAAGGGAATTACCCGGAGCCATCGTTATCGAGTTCGAAGCGCCGGTCACTTCGCCTTCTCCTCCTCTCTCTCAGTAATCATACCCCCGATCAGCACGCGCGCCTCGTCTTCGATTTGTGGTGAGATATCTCGCCTCGAGACGGTGGATGCGCACTGAAACAGAACCTCACCGACGGCTTCCATAAGGGACCAACAGCAAGCGACGGTGGCCAAACTCCTCGCAGTGCCACCATGAATCAAATGAATATGCCGGGGATGAATCCTGGGGCTGGGGGCCCGGTTGGTGGTGTTCCTATGATGAATAACGGTTCCACGGCTCCTCGTAATGATGGGAATGTGAACAACATACCTGAGACGATGATCAACAACCTCAACACCTACATCTACGACTATTTTCTGAAGCGTGGCTATCACGAATGTGCAAGGGCTCTCGTGAAAGACGAGTCGATCAAACTGAACACTGAACCGCCTACAAAAACAAGTCCGGGTCATCGTCAAGATATGAACGGCGTCGAAGGCGATGCGATGATGACCGATAGCAAGGACGGTGATAAAATCAAGATTCCTGATGACCTTCCTCGACCGAATCTCGCCAGCGAAAGTCAACAATCCTCATTCCTCTTAGACTGGTTCAGTCTGTTCTGGGATTTCTTCTGGGCTCAGCGCAAGAAAGGGAATAGCAATGATGTGAGACAGTATCTCCAACACACTCAGGTAATTCCCGCTTTTCCTGCTCCGGATGACATGTGTCTAATTGATACTCGGTAGAACATGATGCGGCTAAGAGAGCAGCAACACAACCAATTGTTACGGCAACAACCGGGGATGATGCCCGGACAGATGCCCCTCAATATGCGCCGCAACGGCATGGTCCCTGCGAACCTTCAGAAGACCGTATTGCAGAATAACACCGGCGGCCTGTACGTATCCTCTTCGAGGCCCGTCTATCCGAGGATCCTGTACTGATTGAAGATATAACAGTTCGCAGCAGCAAATCGCACAGCTTCAGAAAAACCAGCAAATGCACATGATGCAGCAGATGCAGAGAGAACACTCTGACATGGACATGAACGGACATCGCCCACAATCTCCCTCGTCTGCGGAAAATGCGCCTTCACCCTCAAAGCGGCCACGCCTCGAGAATGGTCCTATGAACGGACAACAGTTGGCGCCCAATGGACGGGGTCAAGGACAAGGCATGCCGGGTCAGCCAAACTCGCAGGCGCTGTTGATGCAGAACGGACTCAACCCACGGGCAATGAATCCGGCCCAGTTTGCGGGTTTCCAGCAACCAGGTCCTGCTGCTCAGCAAAAATCCATCCAGGTATATGCTCAGAACTTAGCCCTTCATCACTCACGCTCAGCACTGAATAACCAGGGCATTCCGAATGGCTTAATGAACCCCGGTGTCATGCCAAACCAGACCGATTTGGTGCCTATGCCAGACGGCCAGGGTATGTATCCGATGAACGGCGACTACTACGGCGCGAATGGTCAGATGGCCCAGGTACGGGCTGGGATGCAGACACCTGGCGGTCAGCACGGTAACCATGCTCTCCAGGATTATCAAATGCAGTTGATGCTGCTTGAACAGCAGAATAAGCGGCGTCTGATGATGGCTCGTCAAGAGCAGGACAGCATGACTCGTACTGACGGCCAGCCCCCAATGCCGGGGCAACAAGGCTTGCCTCCAGGCACCTCTCCCCAAGGCAGCAGGGCGGGCACATCACCGAACCCCAACGATCAGATGAAACGAGGTACGCCGAAGATGCCTCAGACTGGTCTTCCAGGCTCCCCTAGCGCCGCAGACCCCATGGGTCAGAACCGTGGATCGCCGGCTGCAATGAACTTCAACGGCCAGATGCCTCCTGACATGGCTGGCGGCCAGTTCTTCATGAAGGGCATGCCGGATGGCATGGCCGGTCCGAACGGTATGCGTCCGCCGAGCTCTAATCCGGCTTTCAGCGGACCTCAAATGGGCCAGCCCATTCCGGCTGGAGCAGTCAACCGGGTTCCGAGTGGCAATTGGCAGCAGCAACAGGGTCAACCCATGCCACCACAACATTCTCCGGCCCAGCAACCTCAATCTACTGGGACGCCTCAGACTCAGAACTCCATGCCGCCTCCTCAGGCTCCACCGGCTGGTGCCAACACTGGTCGGACATCTCCTCAAACCCAGAATGCTGCGCCTCCGACACCTCAGCAGACGAATAAACCGGCACCGAAGAAGAAAGAGCCCAAGGACACTGCACGGAAGGTATGTTTTACATCCCAATTTTGACTGTTTTTTTGTTTTATCTTTATTGAACGCAATCCTAGCGAGCAACGAAGAAGCAACCCGCTGCCGCTGCCGCTGCCGCGAACACGGCTGCTACACCCTCCTCCGAAGCCGAGCATCCTCCAACCACACCCACTCCGTCGACGCCGATTACCCCTCAGCATCCTAGCTCCTTCAACAAGGCTGGGCCGAATCCGACGACGAGTGCTCAGCAGCCAACATCGGCACCAGCACCTCAGCCTATTGTGCAACAACCACCCCCGGATCAGACCCAGCAGTCTTTCAACGACCTCAGCATCCCTGATGTATGATATTCCTCCATCCCTTCGTCCACTTCCTGTTGAGCGATTGTTGCTAATTCAGACAATAGGCGTCCGCGTTCAATCTTGATTTCAGCGCTCTAGAGAACCCCGATATCCTTGAGAACTTCGACTTCGACACCTTCCTCAACACTGATGCGGATACCGCTGGATTTGGATTTGACCCAAACATCTCCTATCCAACAGATGGTGTTGAGACGGGTGCCGGAGATGGCTTATAAATGAGTCCGACGGTTCTTCAGTTTTGAAACTCCATTATACCCTTGCTCTGTACATTTCATAAACTTTCCTAACTTGTGCCCAACTTGTGCTATTCGGTTTCTCTGTTATCCTTCTCCTTTTCACGTTTCCTTTGTTACTGTCTGTCGACATGAGTTGGATATTTGCTGTGAGACTGGCGTTGGTCGTATTCTTCCATGCATATCCCTTCCTTTTTGCAGATTATTAAGACGCCTTCCACTGTCTTTGACGGCATCTGACTCACCTGGGTATCTGTGACTATGAGCCTCTACATTCTTCTCTTTCCTTTCCCAACTTTACTTTCTATCTGGTTACTTAATATTTTATTCTCCTGAGTTTCCGAATGGGCACCAAGTTATAACTAAACATAAATCCTCTTTGTCCCTTCAGAATCTTTTTAGATTCTCGCCTCAAAATGTGCCGTTTCTTCTATCAACTTTACCGTTCTCTTATGCTGCTTATCCTGAGCTTCTCTCTTTGCTTATCTCCTGTTTTGGCTCCAGTCAGTGGCTCCTGTACGTTGCGGCGTTAAGTGATGAGACCCTAGTCAAGGAGAGGTTTCTCTCCGGAAATGGCTTATGAATTGAGGAAGTTGCAGACTTCAAACATTTATTCTCTCAGCAGTTCGCTGTCTTTACTAGTTCTCTGGAAGGCTTCTAAGGGGCTTCGCATGACGTACCCTGCCTCCCAATAGTAGTTTCCTTTCCTTAGTAGACACTTGAAAGGGAAAAGCTGGGTCCTTCTGGCTGGTGTTATCGACTTCCTATCAATTCTTACAATAGCTGCCGTGGCAGAACTATCATCCACTTGCTTCTCCTACGATCTGAAGGGCGTCTGACACGGACCTTTGTCTAATTTATCGACAACAGTTTGACAGAAATACAGAATCAAAGTTTGCTGAGGTTCCATGGTTTGCAAAGACTTAATAGCTGCGTATATGTACTTGACTTGTAATGGTTACTCCAGCCAACATCATGACTGTCCGAGGGCGAATGCTGAGCGTAGAAACGGATTTTCCTGTATGCACGGTACCTGGGGTGAGGGATACTGAGATCAGGAGCTTGTGGTATATTTTGTCTCAGACCCTACAATGAAATCGGTGACGTGGCCAATTTGTCGTTCCCCCCATTCTTTCAACCCAGAGAAAATACCATAATCTTCCTCGGACTTACATCAGTATCTCCAATATCTGAACTGGGTGTTCATCGATGACGTTTGGGAAGAATGGATCGGATTGGTTGGATCGGCAACGTCAATGCTCGGATCTTCCCGAGGAACGGGTCCGTCAACACTACCCTATTTCAAACCCCGCGGAAGATGATCTATATGGATGTAAGGGAGAAGCAAGGTTGGCAACGTGATGGGAGCTGTGTTCAAGGATCAGTTTCACCCACCCTCCGATGGTTTGCAGCTTGGCGATTTCAAAGCCTCGACTACTGCTTACCGCAAGGAGCCCGACGTCGCGTGCATGGACACGGTGACTGGGGCAGCTCGTTTCATTGGGGAGTTCAAGGTTCCATGGGTAGAGGCCCATAGTCTCTCTGATGCCCTTCTGGAACTGAGCAGCGGCAGAAGCAAGGCGACACTAGGCAGTACCAAAGAATGCACACGTAGTAGCAAATCGTCCAGTCTCCCGTCACCAAACGTTGGTTTCATACGAAGATGGCTGAGAAAATCAAAATTGACTTCATCCGTCAGTGCCCCTCGGCTAAAACACCCAACCCATTTCTTCCAATTCCGAGACTGAGAACTCCCCTTCCCGCCGGGAAGAAATGTCGTAAGGTGAGTGTAAGAGCCCGAACCTGCTAAAAGTCACGGGGTGAAGCGGACGGTCTATGCCGGTGTATGGGTCAATCGGCAGCTCGAAATGCGCGTGGACGTAGCTATGATCGCGTGTGGTTAGCCATAATCACTAGGAGATATCATGAGGGATGATGGGATTTCTCACAGTCTCTTGGCGTCCTCATCCCAGTAAAGGCAGCTCAAGCCCCTTCCATCAATAGAGACTTCGGCAGAATAAATGCTCCTAGTTGTTCATCCAATAATCAGCAACGGTTGCCTCAAGAGCATATAGAGAGTAACTTCCTACCTGTGCGCTGATCTGAACTGCAGACGAATCAGATCCCTGGTCTCGCGATCCAAGGTCCAGAAATAACCCTCACACCTGAACTTCCCGTCCTGAAGGACCGACTCCTTGCCTCCCAGGCGGGTTCCTGGGACCTTCGTCACCAGGATGTACGCGGACCACCCGCCGGGAACGGGATCCTCCTCGCCCTGCGTCTCCTGCTTTTCTCCAATCAGACGCCCGGTTACATCAACACTATTAGCCGCTAGGCGTCTCCAAGCCTCGATGTCATCACTCGAATTTGATGGGAGGTCATCCAAGGTCGCTTGCTGGGCACGGAGGCGATTGGGGAGGGTCTCGGTCCCCTGGTAGGGAACTTGCATGTACACGGTCAAGTAGGCTTCCCTGGGGCTCTCCATGCTCCGACACAGGAACTCGGCGGATGCAAAAAGAGGTCTGCCCCATTCGTCGGCCTCCTCCTTTGTCTCGTTCACCGACCACTCCCGGAGCTTTTCAATGGGCCTCCAGGTCTCTGAGATCTGTGGGAACCTTATCTGGCGTTCCGCCATACGACATCATGAAACCAAACAGGATCAGTCATTTCGGACGCGTAGTTCAGAACGAAGTATGTGATGGAATGGCAATGGGAAGTTGGATGAGGCAAAAGATATGAAAGAAGGTGAGGAAAAGATGGGGAAGAAAGTGAGGAAGCAGGTGAGAACGAAGATGGGGATGAAGTGAGATGATAAAATTGGGTGTCGGGGGGACTCGAGCACGTTTTATTGACGCAAGGCATGACGCCTACAAACATTTCAGTTATCATCTACCCCCATGTAGCCAACCGAGACAAATCATTGTTATGTTGGAATTGTCATAAATTTGACGATGTTGTGTAGGAGTCCTTAAACTTCAGGAACGGCAGTCCGGTTATTAGGTTTGGCCAGTATGTAGTCGAGAACAAATGTACACTCCAGTTTCGCACTGGAAAGTCGTGCGTATTGATTGTAAGATCACAGAGTTTGATTACTACTACTACTACTACTTAACCCCAGCACCACGGTAAGGTGCGAGCTCATCGCTGGGAGGAGAATCCGAAGGTCCCACTGAAACAACATGCCTGTGCGGCTGAGGTTGCTTTCGGCCCGCCTTGCCGCTGCCTTGGATGTCGGCTTACCTTGCGGTTGCCTTTCAATCTCGGCATGTCTTTCGACTGCCTTGGATATCGGCATGCCATTCGGCTACCTGTAATGTCGGCCCGCCTTGCGACGGCCTTGGATGGATCAGTTGTTCTTTCCATCTCTTTTCTACATGTTCCTCATGCCCTTCGATTGGTGCCAACCTAGCCTTGCCCGCTAAGGGTACAAGGTTGGCGTTGAGGCATTCAGAGCTGCTTTTAAGCCCTCGCTTTTTGGCTTGGCATTTGTTGCCATGATCCTCCAAGAGCCTTTTCCGGGGGCACTTTGAACTGTCGCTTCCGCTGCTCATAACCGCCTAGACTGTTTCTCTGGGGACCATAACTAATTGGCCCTCGTCGAAATTCCGTAGCGCGGCCGCTCCGGTGATACCATCTGGCGGGAGCTGCCCAAAGGTCAAAAGCGCATACACGGTCATTTGAGCAGCGGAATTCCTCGAGTCCAACTCCTGAGCATAATGCTTGAGCACTGCAAAGCGTGAAAAATTGGCTACTTGAGCCTCGTGGCGACATCCGTGCTGGTGATTGTACTTCGTATACGTTGGCTCCGGCAAACCATTCTGAACGCAGTAGTCTTTCAAATCAGGTCATTAGCCACCATGACAAGCCGACGATTTGTAAAGATACCTTTCAAGATCTCCGTCCAACTCCAGTCCGTGGCCAGAGGGCAATTCATGGGCTGTGGCGGCACGGTCCAGGCGGAGTAGATACTCTGTAGCTTCTCCAGGGCCTTGCGCGCCATAGCCGTTTTGGCTTCAAGAGAAGCACGGAAGATATAGTCACGCTCAAATGTGTGCCCATAGAGAGTTAGCCTGCATTTCCAAAGCCCCCTTTTGCTGAGGGAACACTGAAACTTTGGAAGTAGAAGAGCCTGTGTTGCCAACACCCCGAAGTAATAAAGGGCTTTATCGCTGCTCAAGGTTGAGATATTGATCGAGGCCAGGGGTAGACACATTTCTCGGTCCTGCAGGGAATTTCCGTCAGTTTGAAGCATTACTGCTATTCTGATCCGATAGAGATGAAAAAAGTATTCTGGAGGATTGCTAGCCCTAGCTCGAGTGAAATAGACTTACTTTCTCAGGTTCGAACACCAAGCATGCCCGCGATGCGTCAGCTGCAACCGGTATAAGGCTTACCTCTGCCGACATTCCATTCTGGTCATGGCTGACGGCACGGGAAGCAAGTAGACTGTCTCCTTGCACTTGATCTACTCGTACCGCAACAACTGGGGTGCTGGCGGCTCCAGCTGTTGCGGCATGAGGAGCAGCTTCGATGGCATCTAACTCCATGTTGGAGTCAGAAGTAGTTGGATCTTTCTTCACGGAGATGTCTTGCGGATACACGGAGAGGTCTTGAGGATGACCCTCAGAAGGTGAAGCATTCAAGAGCCCAGCTGAACTCGATGCCCACTGAGAAAAGCCTCTGGAAGCTTGAATGGGCGGGAAAGTGAAACTAATCCGTTGACGAGGTCCCGATTGATTGTTGTCTTGGTGAGGCGTACTGGAAGGGAATGAGGTAACGCCAAAGGCGAGATGATTCCTCTTCTCAGAAGAATCCATGCTGGATGATTTCTTGGGATGAGAAAAGAGTAAGATAGTGAGAAGCAAGAAGTAAGAAGTAAGAAGGAGGAGAGAGATAAACACAAGATAGGACTGTAAGAAGGTGGGTGAGTAAACAAACAGAAGGAGTAATGAGTGAATATGCCAAAGCCCCCTGCAACTAATGTAGCAGCAGTAGAGGTCTTGCAGTAGTTTGCAGTTTAGGTAGTCTCTGCCATCTCACTTTAGGTTCCTGCTCTGTTCACATTCCACCTTATATGCATACTGTATTCAGCAGTAGCAGAACCCCTTTCGGGAACTTGACAACGCAAACTCAGAAGGAATAGGGTAATGAGATTGCTCTAGAAGCGCATCGATCTTTGCTAGGTGTCTGTTCAGTGTAGAGTCTTTTGCCGTACTGACCATACGTAATATGGTGATTTTTTCTACTTATGCAAACCTTTTATGAAAGCTGCGCTGACCAATTGAACATACTAAACACTTTTCTTTGATGGAAGGTCCGTCGATAAACACCTCTCGCTAACACAAGTCAGACTTGTCCTCAGTAATAATATAGTTAGAAGCATATATAACGATCAATGAGTGTGGATCCTTCGGAAAGCATGAGACCGGAGACGTAGCAGACAAAGCAACCCGAAGCAAGGCTCAAAGCACTCGAAGAATACATCACACATCACCTTTCCGCAGCTATCAGCACTTATGAGCATCATGTTGGTGGCCCGAGTTAGTCAATCTCAACTGGATCAGCAGCAGTGTCGATAATCTGAAGTTTCGCATCCAGGAAGTCATCAAAGCCTGCGTGTTGATCATGGTCTTCGACCACGGTGACATGATCTTCGACCACGGTGAGGTTCTTGGACGGACTGAGGAGCACAGTCTCCTTTTCGGCAATGAGACTTACACCTCCACGAGCAGAACCCGTAGTAGAACGGCGTCGTCTGGACTCGATGGGTGTCTCGAAATTTCCACTTGTGCGCACTGTGAGCTTGGTAGGTGTACGGTCGACCTTGTCATTATCCCGGCGTGGTGTCTCGCCAGAGGCTTCATTCTCCTTGTTATCCGAAGAGGTTCCCTCCTTCCTGCTCTTGATCTGCGTAGTTGGACTAACGTGCAGTTTGCAAGTTGCTGTAGCTTCCAGCAATCCCTCGGCAGGGAGATTGGATTTGACGCTGGAACCAGAGACGCTTCTGGATCCTTGCTGCGAAAGCTCCTTCAGAATCGACGGGCGCCTTGCAGTCTTGACACAAGACGATGCACGCTCTTCAGCAGCAGCAGAAAGCTTAGACGCCACAGGAGGTAGTGATGATGACGTATGTTTGGGTGCTTGAGAGCTGCAGGCCAGAGGTTTTGGTGGACTGACTCCCTCGAAAAGTTGAGCATATGTTTCCTCGTCAATAGGAGTAACAATGCTTGGTTGCTTGCTATGCTCGTAGCTTATACCAGTCATGCTGGATATAGCGCGGCTGCCGGATGAGCTGGACATATAATCAGGCATACACACATCCTCCCAAGATGGTCTTGCCCCTCGATGGCGTGCAGCGGGGTCAAGTATGTGTGGATCGATGAAAGGATCCGCCATGAGAGGTTCTTGAGTAGGCGGATATGCCCAAGTCGTTTCCCTGTTGCTATTTTGCCACTGAGGCGGAGGAGGTGGAGGATAATTCCTATACGGCCAGGCTGTATAAACCGCTGGGTTACTGGCCTGGTTGCTCCTAGCTACCGCGTTTCGATTCTCATGTCGAGTAGGCGAGTGGGCGTGGAGGTCTTCTTCTTGCTTTGCGCCGCTCACAACGCTTCCAGAGTTGTATTTGAAGACGCGCTGTCCACGGGACCACATGCCAGAATTAGGCCAGGCAATGTTAGAGCACTCTAGGACTTCTGCTCTGGGGTCAGCCGAGATCACTAGATTAGAAGGAAGAGAGACCAATCAGGAAGTACTTACGCAGAGGCGCATGCTGGAAGGAAAACGCAATTACATCCTTGACTCTCTCGAACGGAGGGTTGCGATTTGGCCGAGCGAATCCCTCAGCTATAACCACTCTGATCCTGCCATGCAAGTCTCCAGCTTCCCAATGTCTTTGTTCCAGAATCTCTTGGTGGAAAGGTGGGAAACGAAGGTAGTCCTGATCTCCGTTCTTATCAACATCTTCAAAGACTGTTAGAGTACTGTCAAAAGAGGAGGCAAGACGGGGGGATCCATACGAGAACTCAATTCTAAACAGAAAGGACAAGTAATTAGTTATCTTGCAGTGTGTATATGGGATGAGAAGTCCAAGTTACCAATAATGTGCGGCCAGGCAGTTCTCTGACCAAACACACTTCCTCTATCACGAATTGTAGATCAATTTAGCGGATTTCTTGAGCTCAAACGTGTTGTATCAGATGAATAGACTTACGAAACACATAATCCATCAATGAAGATTCGAATCTCGAAGAGCAAGGCATCATCTGGTTGCATCAGACTCTCCATCAAAAGGCTGGGACGAGGTTTGTCCCAGCTATGAACAGACACTCGGAACGGGGTATTCTGAGGCAAACTCGGGATGAAAGTGGTGAGGACTGGCAGTTGGATCACGCTAGCTCGCGGCATGAAGTAAGAGCCAGGATTAACGACGGCAGCACTGTTGATATACGGAGTCTCCACTGCAGTGGCATGAGTGAGGGCTGTGGTAGTTGCTGGCTGGAGTGCACCGACCTTCCTCTTGGGTCACGAAACATTGTGTCCTGAACTCCTGAATCGGCACCTTGGAGCTCTCAGGGAAGAGCAGCACATCCCAGTTCTCGTATCGCATCCTGAACCTATGCGGTTTTGAGTCTCGGGAAGAATGGGAGCTGAATCATGAAGCTGGGTTGTAGAGAATACTGAAGTAAATGAAAGCACATGCACGTGCAGACCAAGGACAAAACGAGAAGTCCTGAGTAGCTGACCTCGAGGACGATAGTCAATGAAGGAAGAGGTGAAGGCGAAGACAAAAGCAGGCGATATTTAGGTACCAATGGGTGCTCCTGCTCCGATAGGCAAGTTGCGAATAGGATCGCCTAAATCGGAAGGAGGGCGAGCGAACTCACGACATTCTGCGTCGACACTTGCGTCCCTATTTCTTGATATGCAACATAGTGTAGAATAAAGCCTTGTACCATGATAAGGCATAGTGAGAGGCATAGAGGGGCAAAAAGCGTTTTGAAGGCTATCTATTTCGCTATTCCGACTTCTGAAGAGGCAGCGGCACATGAACACATCAATCTAGTCAGCAAAGGGGGAATCATCCGTGGAGGGCAGACAAACGATAGGAGATCAAACGCCAGACGTGGATGAATATTCGAGCAACAGAAGACCTCTCCAAGAGTCGCAAAGGACCAGAAAGTTACGAACGCTTGCTATACTTGGAACGCCCAGAGACTGCTCGCACTCGCGTAACAGACCGATGCCAACCCTTTAACAATGATGCAATTGAGCCACCGAGCGAGTTTCATAGGCACGCGAAGATTGACAAACGATGAATCCTCCGTAGGGCCTACAATGATATCATGATGAACTGACGAGAATCCGCCTCCTTCCCATAATGCCTGTGGAACGCACCCGGCGTCATGGTCAAAATAGACCTCTTGCGCACAAAGGAAAGGGTTAAACGAGTGGGAAAAATTGATCTTCCATGAAACCTAAATCGAAGAAACAGGAGGACAAACAAGGGTGTTGTACAGGCCATCTGTCTAGCAAAAAGCATGACGTAGCATCCTCATAGCAGAATACGATTGGACTTGATTGCTTCATGAGAAAGACATGAGAGATGAACTTTTCGCAGAATGCCTGCCCGAAGAGTATAGGAGACAGAAGGGAAGACGAAAAAAGGCAAGGGTGAAAGCGCATAAACAATTTGAATTGCTGTTACATGAGTAACATAACCTAGGGGCCGAATAGGACGAGAATAGAAGGGAACATCGGGGCATGGGTGAACAACAAGAGAGACATCAAGAAAGGGGTAATGGCATATTGAAGAACATTGAGATAGGTTTAAATAGAAACGAGCTCAATCTTGCGGTGAATAAAGCGCTCATACGAGATCAAACGAGTAGCACAGGAGAGAATGCCCATCAAGAGCTATAGAGGGGAGCCTTCGCAGTAATAAATAGCAAACGTGTTATGACACAAAAGACCCATCGTTGGAATGACGCAAAACTCCTGCAGGTGCTTTAGAATAACGAACGCTTTTTACTGTTCAAGTCTTCGTTAATCGAACTGAGCTTCATCAGATGATTGAGGGGCTTCAGAATTATTATTGAGACTACCAACCTTCATAGGCGCGAAACCACCGTACTGGTGCGCTGGGGGCATGCCCATAGAGGGGTACATCGGAGGCGGGGGAGGAGCAGGGCGGTAAGGGCTGCCAGCGGGGCCGGAGTTATTCTGAGAGCGACCCCAGCTGAGACGCACGCGGGAGTTACCGATGGGGTATCCCTGCATCTGGTTGATGGCCATCTCCGCGGCGTGGCGCTGAACGAACTGAACGAAACCGCATCCCTTTCCAGGAGGGATCTTGACGTAGGTGATCTCGCCGAATCCCTGGAAGAAAGAGCGGAGCTCATCCTCGGTGACATAACCAGAGAGCCCACCGACGAAAACGGTTGTGTTGTTAGGGTCAGTGAACTGGTTCATAGGCTGAGGAGCACCGTAGAATCCCATGGGAGGAGCACCCATCGGGGGGTACATGCCAGCGGGACCAGGCATGCCCATGGCACCGGGAACAACACCAGGACCCTTGTTCTTGGGAGTGGCAGTGGAGATGCGCATGGGACGGTTGCCGCAGTAAACGCCCTGCATCTCGGTCAAAGCACGCTGCTGGTCGTTCTCGTCGGAGAAGCGAACGAAACCATAGCCACGAGACATGCCGCTGATGGGGTCGGTCATGATCTTGGCGGACTTGCAGGACGGGAACCGGTTCTGGAACAGGGAAACGAGGACGTATTCGTTGACTTCAGGGCCGAGATCTCCAACAAAGATGGAGTATTCGGGACCACGGTCGTCACGGCTGCACAAGTCAATCTCCGTTTAGAGCCAGGTTTTGAAAAGCAGGTTCACAGGGTACATTACTCACCTTCTATCAGCAAGACCGCCGCCAGTGGCCCAGTTCAGCTTGAAGACCCGGTTGGTGTTGGGCATGGGTGTACCGTTGAGAGAGAGGGCCTTGGCAGCAGCGGCAGGGGAAGCGAAGTCGACGAAGCAATATCCGGCATTGCTCCTACTACCAACATTAGGATCGCCTTCCAAAGACTAATAAGTTCCCATAAACTCACCCAGAAAACTTGTCACGGATCATCTTGACATTGACCTGCTCGCCCATTTGAAACCACAAGTTGCGGATGAAGTTCTCATCGATCCAAGGCTCAAGCTCGCCCATCCTGGATGGTAGTCAGCAAAAGAGAACACAGCTTTTCGATATGCGCATAAGCGCGAAGATCGAAGCCAAGCGTACCAGAGAGTGGTCTTTCCGTCGTTGCCTTGCTGAGCCACAGGAGCAGCGGAGGGATCGCTGGGGGCAGGGCCCTGGAAAGAGCCAGCGGTAGGGTCAGCCTGGCCGGTCATGGCGGTATCGGCATTCACCGGGGCGCCTGGAGCAGCAGCAGCAGCGTCGGCTGACGGGTGCTGGTTTTGGAAATTGTCGAAGTTTTGGAAAGACATGTTGACTAAAATCCGACGGTCGTAAAGATAGGAATCACGCTAGCGTTATCTAGAATCATAGCAATCAGCATCGGAAAACACGTAAATAGCGTCCATCGAAGGTCATGAAGGTGTGATGGCGCAGAAGCGGGAGTCAGGTCGAGTCGGAGACAATACGTACCTCGAAACTGAAGTTCAAAGCACGTAAAGATCTTTCTATCCCGGAAAACGGCTCGTTCAACCGAAAATTCGTTGGGAGTCGTTAAGGAGAGAACAGCGTACGCTCGTTTATACTCGAAAGAAAACTGAAAAGATTCGTTCACTCCCTGTGATGGATACACAAGTACTGGTTAGTAAAATGAGGATTCAAAAAGCGAGATATAATTGAGGCAATGATGAATAATGGTTCAGAAAATCACAATATGAGTGCGGCTGAACCAGTGAATTGACGAGCGCCTTCAAGGTGAGGCCGATGTCGCAGAATTTGAGAAACGAGCGCTGAGTGACTGAAGTCGAAGTATAGCGTGAGGCAGACACCGACGACCGATTCCCGAAGCGTGTCATTCAATGTTGAGGCACGATTCCCGTTATTCGACTCAGCGCATTGAATCACTGATTGCCAAGACGGAATTTGCACCGACTGAAGCTCCAGAAATGACGGAAAAGTCGGAATTTTGATACGCTAGGCGAAGCGACCGAAATGGAACCGATTGATTTTTGTGAAGCGTGAAGCAGTGTCTCCGCCAGGTTGCGGCCGCTTTCGTCAACGTTGGTTCAAGTCCGCTCCGGTTGCGACCGTCCCCGCCAATCCAGACAAACGAATTTTCCATCGGACCAAAAGCCATAACAATGGATTGTATATTTGACAAAGTCGAAGAAACGATCGAAAGACGTTATGAGTTGGTCCGACTGTCCGATATGTATCGAGCTCCTCTGTCAAGGCGAGAAAGCAATCGTTTTTGCGCAGGTGACGAGCAGCGCCGACGGACACGCTTAGACGAACCTCGTAACCACCGCATTCAAAGTGATGGCGAAGGAATTGGCCGGTGGGAGAATGTAGACCGCAGAGTAGAAACTCTGAGCTTCAAAGGTGCACCACCGCTTCCGAACAGTAGGGATGGTATATGAGAGGGAAGATGGCCGTGTTGAGCCGTGCGGGACGACGTAATGCGCAAAGAAAACTCAATATGGCTTACCAGGTATATCAAATAGAAGCGCCTTTAAACTTGACTTCTTTTCGCAAAGGCAAAAAAGAGAATAAGATATGCGATCGATTGGCGTTGCGCGAAAGCGAGACTACTCGTTAAGACAACGACGAGACGAGACACCAAGGACGATGAAGACCGGCGAAGTGGAGAAGTAAAAAGTGAAGAAAAAGGTGAAAAAGGCACAAGAAGAGGTAACAGAACTATCCGCAAAACCGACTCCGTCTTTTCCGACAAGAACAAGAAACAGGAGAAGGAAGGAGAGGGATTACGAAGAAAAGAGAAGAGGAGGGGTAGAAGAGTCAGATATTCTTCTTCAGACGATGGAGGGGAGAAGAGGGAAAAGAAGAGGGAAAGGGAAAAAGAGGGAAGAATTCTTGGAAAGAAGAATAATAATTACAACCAACCAACCAACCAACCTAACGCAGGCAGGTAGGGCAGACCCGAACAGTCGACGCAAAGAATAGCTTACTTAGACGAACGAACAAACGAAACAAGATTCAAAGAATAATAATTAGGTATAGTTAGTAAGGTAATAATAAATACCTACCTTACAGGTTTGAACACCAAGACGGACTGCCTGGAGGAGAGAATTGGAAGAGATGAGGGGCGCATTATCCTCCTGTACCAATAATGCCAGGTGTGGGACAGCATTTTACCGAATCATTTCTTCCTCTCTTTCTTTCAAAGCTGACAAAACCAAGAAAAAATTTTTTTAAAAAAAAAGAATCTAAATTACGATGCTATTTTCCTAGTATTAGCATTTATTTTGCAACTAGAATCCTGTCCTTCTTGTGAATCTTGTCTTTGTTAACCACTCAAATTGCTCAATGCCTGGATAGGGTTTGTGGCTCAGCTCAGGCGTTCAGGCTCTCAAGCGCAATAATGTAGATACCTGCCCAGGATGGTCCTAGCCTCCAACAGTCCTACATCTAGGGCCCTAGGCTGTAGTTATCTAGCTGGTACCTAGTCTAGCGCACTTTGTAGATCTGGATTTCATGGTGGGATCGCGGCCTTACCGGGATTTACCAAAGTCACTTACATATGGTGTAATACCGAAATCAGGTACCTCACTCAGACCAGGTATCTATCTCCCTCATCTAGCGAGGCCCTGATCATGATGTCTAGTTCTGTTCTGCTGTAGATGAGAAAACTACGACGCGGTAGCTCGGTTATGCAGTATAATCCTTGGGATACAAGGACATATAAAGCACAATGAACTGTTCTCGTGATGGTTCGTTCCACAATATCTATGGTCAAAACCGAGCTCGGGCAGTAAGTTTGGGTCAAGTAGACTGCTATGATAATCTGTTAGTGTACATTAATAGTATCGATATCACTGATTGTATCTGGATAGGGCATGCTTGAGAGGGTCATTTACTCTTCAAATTTAGTTCTCGAGCTCAAGGCTTAGGGAACTCGAGGTGGCCTACCGGCTTGGATCGGTTCAAGGTGAAGTTCGGGCGATAATGAGGAATATCATCTCAGGCTGTAACCAGCTCTGTATGGTAATATTACAGAGTGGTCAAGATTGAAGGTAATATTAATAATGGAGCCGCACAAAATCTGCAAGGATCTGAAGCGATGCACATGCAGTCTGAGGCTAAGGAACTCCAAAGGGCTTTCTCATCTCGTTCTTGCACTCTGACTCGTCGAGGTCCCATCCGTGTCCATGGGCCTTATCGTCATAAGTGTTGTTTTTTATGGCTCCGCCTCTGTCTCGGTCATTCGAACTGTGTTGAGAGCTGAGGTAATTTTGCAGATCGGTTACCGTCCGCAGCTGCACCAGTTAGACTATGGCTTGGGATTAAATTTCCTTTACTCGGCCAATGGTGTAGGCTAGATAGAAGGAGAAAATCGGCCTCGGCTGAGAACTGTACCAGCCAGTGTCAAAGATTCGTATGTTCCTGTACAAGTCAGTGTCTAAGAACTCGAGGACAAGGAAAGCAGCCACTTACTACTCTTTCAGTCCATAAGTTTCTGGACAGGATGGATACAGAAGGCTTTGAAGTTTGGAAGGCTGAAAAAAGACCCACTTTTACGCCCCAGAGCCATGGTCAAGGCCGGTTCATTATTATGTGTAGTTTTGTGTACAGCTCTGGCGCTGTATCAATACATTTTTCAAGAAGCAAGTTAAATCCATTGAGCTGTAGTTTCTGCTAAGAGGCGTAGGCATGTTAGTGCCTAAGTCAGCAACCAGCAGCCAGCGCCTTATCTAGACGGCCTGCCCGCAGGTTATCTCTGAGATACTTACTTACACTTCTCAGGTCTAGCCTACAGGAAGAAGAGAGAAAAGAAGCCAGCTGAACTCCACCAACAACCAAAGCGCATCCATGAAATAATTGGAGACTTGGATATGATTGTATCATTGGTTAGTCCACATTGCCTTAGTTAAGCTACCTGGACAGTAAAATTTCGGTATGCGTTCTGGTTTCCTTGTATGGCCTAGCCTTCTGGGCCCTGTAAGGTACGTGTCCAGTCAAGTTCCCCACGAGAGACAGAGATTGGCGTTCTTTGCAGTTACAACCTCAGCCTCATGAGTTTCCAATACGAGACTCCTTATGCTCATAATACTGGATTGAATCCTTGTACTCCGCAATCGACATTAGTCCATATAGTATCCAATCCTAGGCCGTGTCATATCTCGGTTGAGTTGGTTCTTTGACATTCGAGAATCCTTCTGAATCTTACTTCGTGGCACGCGTACGCGACGCGACGAACATGTCAATTTAGGATTTCGATACCACGCGGTGGCCTCTTCGGCTTTTGATCGAGCATCATGATTAATAAGTCATGTAGCAGTATTAAGTTAGCACTTGAGCATGAGTAAGGGACATTACACAAGCACAGCGTCGGCGTTCGAATTCCGTGCGAATTGTATTGGATGGATGACATCCCTGCTTCTAAGGTTTCTATCCTTGCATATTGTACTGAGCACTACTGACCGGGACCATGACTCCATACGGTGATATGGAGGGTTGACCTTTGATGTTTAGAGACTGATCATGACATCGCTTATTCTTTCATTCTGGATGGAAGGATAGACTCTAAGTCACCTTCGACTTGAACATCCTTTTCCAATGCCACAATCTGCGTCAAGGAAGCGGTACTAAGACTGTCGTGGGTGCGATACCAATCTCGTACCCCAGGATGCAAGGCCCCTTGCAGATATTCGACCCTCAACTCATGCAAATGTCCACCTGGTCTTGGATACGTCTGTAACTACTAACCTAGGTATGCGTTCCATACCAACCTACCTACACATGGAACATTACTAAGGTATGTATTGTCATAATTTAAGCTGCCTCAGGTTTGCTTCGTGGATGCACTGCCATTTCTGCTTACAATATATACATGTCTACATACTATGCAATCTCAGGCTCACGCGAGCTAATCATGCTCCTCAGGGCCATCTTTCATCCAAGGTCATCCAGCCAAGTCTCCAAAGCGCATTTATAATGTAATAATCGAACCATGGAACGGGACTACAATGCCGCCCAACGAACCGACACTTAATCAGCCGTCACCCCCAACGAGGATAAGATAGAATATGTTGATGGGATGAGAAGGAAGATTCGTGAAATATTAATCTTAAGCACTCCTTGCTCAAGGACAGTAGAATATACTCTCGTAACAGCTAGAATAGTGTGAAATGGTTTATAGAACTGTGGTCTTCAGCTTTCTCAACCAACCAACCGAAATGCTCAATTTCGCGAAGTGGGAGTGTCTTCTTCAGTGCCCTAGAAAAGTCTTTTCATTGCTGACACGGCTGGCTCCAACAAGTGTCGGTACGCGTTTCCCTTTAATCATGGGAGAACAGTGGTAGCGACAGAGCTAGGGCGCCGGCTTGAGTCGATTGCGAGGTTCTTTAACCTAGCGTTATCAGATTCAACCGAGTCCACTGCCAATAACCAACTGTATACTGTTCAATCAAGCACTGCAAGGTCACAACATCCGCAATGCTGAAGAGAATACAAGAGGTCGAATGGGGCATACTGAGACAGAGTCTACTAAAAAGCGAGCGCAGGATCTTCAATTCACCTATTCTTCTTTCGACTCGCCAGCTGCAAAATTACTATCGCAGAACTCGCCCGCTTTCCCCAATTCATCCCCGAGCAGTTCAATCGTCCTCTCGTAGACCTTGGCCGTTTCCATCTCCCACCTCCCAATACTCTCATACTCTTCTGTAACAAAAGCACCATCACCATCCATATCCTCATCTTCGTCGTCTTCATCACTCGAGTTCTCGTTACCCTCCTCCCCAGCTACCGACTTGTCATTCTCCCTGGCTTCCACAACAGCAACCCGGCATGTCTCTGCAATACTCTTAATCCGCACCTTCTCCGTCATGGAGATGAGGTTCCGGTTATTCTCGAACCCAGACAGCGGAGCCCCGGACTCGACATCTTCGCCAAGCAGCAGCGAAGCAAAGACCGCGTCCAACTTTCTCAACAGCCGGAAAGTCGGCTTGGGCGAGAACGGAAAATCAGGGAGATACGAGTTGACCAATACCGCCAGAGAGATCAAGTACGGTATTTGCAGTGATGCTGATAGCGTCAGTTGATACTTCGTTCTTTTTGGGGGAGGAAGGACATACGTGTCCCGCTAACCCAGAGAACATCAATAACTCCTTCGATATCCCTCGCTACTTCCTCGAAGCTCTCGTAGCCTCTCTCCGGGTCCTGCGCTGACTGGTCGTCGTATGTGCTGCTGAACTTCTTGGCGTGCCGCCGATTGATTCTCAGAAGCTGTGTGTCAATATGATTGAGAACAGTTGTTTCTTTCATCGACCCTGCCTTGAGTGGATGTGACCTTGGCTTTGGGAGCGCGGTCGGAGTCGCTGTTGAGCTTGACATAGATGACGGTGCAGGTGATGGAAGAGATGGCTGGATGAAGCCCCCGGCTCCAGGGCCATCAGGTGCGGTTGATGTTGATGCCATTGACGGTGTGATGGCGACTCGAATGGGCTATAGCAACAATCCAAGAGCGACAGTTTATGTAAATGCTGTAGTTCCAAACGAACGGTAGGCTCAAGGATGCAAGCTCCGATATATATCCTCGTTCCTCGGGCCTGATATTTCGTTCAACCACGACGTATGATTCAACCAGAAATACGATACGCCACTCTCACTATACCCGTCTGATTGGATAGTCCGAAGCTCCCAAGCGAAAGTCTGTAACTTGCGATAATGCTTCAGACACCTTGATCGGTCATATGATGTTGGGTTGAAGATGTCATTGCCAAGCCTCTCGGTCAACTGGTCTGTGCGCATCTCCCATGTGGCTGGCTTACATTACCCACTAGAGAGGTAGTTACATGGGATGAAAAAGACAGTAGGGTTTGAGTCGCTTGGTCTCGGAGCACGGCTGGATAGTATCTATAGTAAGGCTTGTATAGGAGCAACGATGAAACAGCCCCGTACGAACTAATCTTCGAAGATCGCCGGCATAACGGATCCAAAGATCCGCGTTGTATTTCTTCTCGAACGTCCTAAGATAATCTAATATTTACCAGAAAAGCCTCGAGATCTATACATCTGTTTCAATAGAACGGATTAGCATACTGTCATGGATGTGCCGAGAAGCAAGCGACTATGGAGAAAAAGACCCATTTTTCAGAGGTGAGAAGATTCATTTATCGCTGGTTTTTGAAGGCATTGCATGACATCGAAACGAGTCTTGCTACTCTGGCCCCAGCGTGCTCATCATTGAATCGGGTCAAACGGAAAACGAGAGAATAGGAGAAGGATCGACTCACATGTACTCAATAACCTTCAGTCCTTACCCTCTCTATCATGTGGAAGAAAACTTTTCGGGCACAACCGTCCAAAACGCCATGCTAAACGGGATATTTTGTTGAACACAGAACAAGAGACATCACTCAGGCTGCAGAGTAGTCAGTCAAATGTACCAGAATGAATGCGAGCGAGGAAATGACTCACCCTAATCTTCCCCTTGCGCCTCTTCATTTCCTCCAACTTCTTCCGGTCCTCCTCGAACCTCCTCAGCAACTGGTTCTGTCTCTCCTTCCTCTTCTCGCGCGACTGGAACCGGTAAAAGTCCTCCAGACCCTCCTGCTTCTTCTTCTGCTTCTCAACCAGCGCCCGAGCCTCTTCTTCATGCGCAATAGACGTAAGCTTCGGCCCACTCGTGACAGTAATGAACCCATCCTCATCTGGCTCCTGAGCCTTGCGAGCCTCCTCACGCTTCCGAGCCTCCGCAACCTGCGTAAACACAGTCATGAAGTCGTTCACCGTGCGAAGCAAGTCCGCCCGAGCCGGGTAGCACGCCCGAGCGTGGTTGAGATACCGCTGGAGCCCCAGCGGAGGTAATCTATCCTCGATGCCCTCGCCCCAGACAATCTTGGCGCCCTTCTTCGCGGCCTTGGTCGCGGCTTTCAGACTGGCTTCCATGCTCGACTTGTCCGCGAAGACTACGACGGCGTGAGCACCGCTCTTCTGCAATTCCCTGTCCCATGTTGATGGTAACGAGATGTCGTCGAGTTGGTCCTGCAGTTCGTCTACCGTAACCCTCTTTCGCTTCCTGCTTTTCGAGACGCTTCCTTGTGTAATGGCCACGGAACCTTTCTTCGTCGGGACTCCCTCGAAATGGACTTTTTCGACGCGACCCGCTGAGAGCTGTGTACCGAACAGGTGGCGCAGATGTAGCTCGGTCGTGTCTATCGGCACATTGACGACGAAAAGAGAACGGGGGGAGTCGGCGTCGGGAATGCGAGGTTCGTGAGGCCGGAGGTAGAGGTAATGTATTGCAGGCTTTGGAAACGCTCGTGACTCGGGGAGTTGAACCGGCAGGATTGCGTAACCTGCTATTTCAAGAGACTGCTTCTTCATTTTGGCAGTCTGGAAAGATGAGCGATCGGCTGTCGCTACGAACGAAATAATTGCGCGGTGAAGAAATACCTTCTTTTGAGTACTGAGAAGTTTTGCTCTAGCGGAAAATTAGAATAATTTCGGAAGGCGGAGACTAGGCGGAGAACCACGCAGATCGACACGACGACAACCATAATTACATAGGAATAGGACAAGGTAGATCCACTCAAACAAATATCAGGACATTCCATAACAGTCTAACATCTCATCTCGTACATGGCCTTTCAAATTCCCGAAATCAACAATATTTTTAACAAGCTGGCGCCTTCCATCTCGCTTGCCCATCTCGCTCGCTGGGTGTGAAATCCCGTATTGTAATCGTATGCTGTTTTCTCTTACCTTATGCATGGAGCCGTCCATTCTCAGATTAGACCTTGTCTGGGTCATTGATTCCGCCGTTGGTAATCACATAGGTCGCCTCTCGCTCAGGGCAGTCTTTAGACGATCAGACTAGTTCTGTTGAAAGTGTGGGAAGGAAACCTACCTGGAGAGTCCTGTATCTTTGCCACACGTTCTTCACCACGACCCTTGCGAAGGAGGACTCGGGTCGTGGAAGCATGCGCAAGGACATGACCACCGACAGGCTTACGGCCGTCAGCTCCAGCAAATAGAGCACTTGCTCCTGGGTCGCTTTGGACTTGGTTTGTCTAGAGGTTGACGTGAGACTTGATTCGCTGCGAAGGGGTAGTAAACATACCATCAAGACACAGACGTTGAACTCTGCGAGAAATATCGGATTAGTCCTGTAAAGTATCGGGAATGATATTGACAACTACACACCTTCAGCCATATGTGCAAGTCTCATCAAGAATTGGTTCAATTTCTGCTGACGGTCCGCAAGCTCTCCTCGTCCACAGTAATCCACTCGGAAGCAGTTCATGATACTGTCGATTATCAACAATCTGTACTCGCCTCCTGCGAATTCTCTGCTCAGAGTGTTGAGTAGTTCCAGCTGATGCTCGCTGTTCAGAGCTCGAGCGTAAGCAATGTTTTCCTGAGCAGAATCGGGATCGACGCCAAATCTCTCTGCAATTTGAGCAATGCGCTCTGGTCTGAAGGTGCCTTCAGTGTCGATATAGGCGACCTTGCCATCTGCGCCACCCATCTCCTTGGGCAGCTGGGCGACGACGGACATTGTGTGAGACAATTGTGTTTTGCCGCAACGAAATTCTCCAAAGACCTCACTAATACTCATGCTCTGGAAACCACTAGGGAGAAGTCAGATAAGCGCATTCTCGGCACAGTCCTGGTAACTCACCCTCCGAGAATGGAATCAAACTGCTTGCTCCCCGTTGAGATCTTGACGACTCGCTTGCGTTGATGACTTAACTCCATAGCAGTTATGAAACCCGATGCAGCTGGCTAAGCAATGTCAGACGAGCTTCTCACCGTGATTCTCGGGACACAGGCTCTATGATAGTCCTTACCAAGCACTTTTGTATAGCCTCCTTGATCTTCTCGACCTTGACCTCGCTAAAACCCTTTATCTTAAGGAGCGTCTTCCGGGTGGCACCGTGAACCGACTGGATAAGGCGAATTCATGTAAGGACACAACAACGGCATAGAAAAAGCAGAAGGGGTGCATTACAGCGACAGTATAGAATCCATTTGCCTTCAGCTTAGTGATGTCTGCAGCGCCAATACCTTCAAGCACAGTCAGCTCGAACAGAAATGCGCACCGTAGGATGAGGTGTACCATGAGCCTGAATGCCGTCGATATCGACGATAAAGACCTGGAGAGATCAAGAGTTAACCGTCTGTTGAGACATAACGCGACTTGATGTTTCAGCAAACAAAGCAGGAAAAGGAAAGGAGACTCTACATCGTCGTTGAACTCATCCCCTGATTCCGATTCAGGCATGATGACTTATCAAGTGCTCGTAATGGCTACTTAGAAGAAGATAGTGATAGGATGATAATGCAACAATATATAGAGGATAAACCGATGTCCGGAGTAGAAGAGATATGGGACAGGACTGGGAGGAAGCAGAAGACGCGAGGTAGACCGGTCGTCACGGGGTCTGGCCGTAACAGGAAACGGGGCTACAAGATCAGAAAAAACCCAACACAGAGCAGCCAAGTCTCAAGTAATGATAATGATGAAAGAAAGATGAGCAGGGCACAGAGCAAATCATCCTCGACTTGAGGCTGCAGAAGAGGGGTGGAAGAGTCGTCCGGCCAGCGCGAAGACGTGGTCGTAAAGGCGTACCATAGCCAGAAAGAGCAGCACTTCATGAAGTTGAAGTTCCATCTGTTTGATTGATTCTGATTTTTTTCTTCTTTCCGCTATCCATCTGGATAAGCATAAGAGAGGCAGTAAGTAGTAAGTACGAGCAGATGAGGTCGCCACACCGCGCCAGGGACCTTGTCTTTCACAATCTTCAGCACATCAAAATTCGTCCGTACCATCTTGTCACCCTTTCTTATACATATCAACACGCTCACTCCGGTCCACCAATGTCTCTCCTGCGCTCAATTAACCTTTCGCCTCGCCTCGTCTCCTTCTTTTCCTTGCCGCACCATACAATTCAAATGAGAAGAATACCCGGGGAGAACAAATGACGCCAATCATGAGAACCTTGAGCCATGCGTAGGATCCAAGTCGTCAGGAACCTAAGGACATCGTGAAACTTTTGTTCGTCGTATACATAATAGTGATAAAAAAAAGGCCGGTGCTGAGAAACCTGAAACCGGGGGCATAATATATGCAATGGAAGAAACGTGAGAGGGCAAAAAAAAGAGATATCAAGATCGAGTTCCGCAAAACCCTAATACAAAAAGGAGGAGTAAAAATGGGCTTCCCTTGAAGCGGGATTCGTAGATGAGATAAAGGAGGTCGTTTAAGCGACAGCGGCGGTGGGAGCAGGGGCCGTAACAGGAGCAGCTTCGACGCTGACATCAGCGACGGCAGTGGTAGCGGCAGGAGCAGCGGCAGCAGCAGCAGCAGGAGCAGTAGCCGACTCAGCAGGCTGCTGGTTAGCAGCCTCGTTGGTAGGGCAATCGCGAGAGATGTGGCCGGCCTGAGAGCACTTGTAGCAGACCTTGCCAGCAGAGCTCAGGGGGCCACCGTTGGGAGCGGTGCAGTCACGGGAGATGTGACCCTTCAGAGTGTAAGCCAGCGCCTTGGTCGGATCAAGCATGTGAGGGCACTTACAAGCTTGCCGCAAGCATAGCACTTCATAGCGTGAGCTTGGCAGTCACGAGCGAAGTGGTTGGGACCACCGCACTTGTAGCAAGTGGCGGCACGCGGGTAACCACCATACCCACCGCGGAATCCACCGTTAAATCCCCCGCGAGGAGCACCGACACCACGACCGGCACCAGAAGCAGGAGCGGGGCAGTTGCGCTGGAGCACCATCCATGTCAGCCGGATTCACAAGGTAGAAGGGAGAGAGAGTATAGTCGACAGCGACGTACAGCGAGATGGCCGGGTTGGTTGCAGTTGTAGCAGCGGCCGTTAGCTCCACCGTTGAGACGCAAAGTAGGACAATCGGCCTGAACGTGGCCTAGACCCTGGCAGTTGTAGCACTGCTTGGCTATTATCGACGAGTCAACATCCTTGCGCTTTCCAAAGCCTGAGATTGGATGATCTTACTCTCGGTAGTACGAGGACGCGGGCAGCTGCTGGACTCATGTCCTATCGCTTGGGGTCAGACATATGGTTCGGGGGCAGGTATCACGCAAGGTACATACCAGGTTGCTTGCCTAATTGACAGAAGATTGACACATTAGCAAGGTATTCTGAAAGAGACCCCCTTAAATCAAAGCACTTACAATTGTAGCAGAGACGCTCGGACGAGGAGCAGACCTCTACGTCAGTCAGCGACAGTCGTTCTAGCGCAAAGCTTTTCCCTCCAGCTTAGTACTAACCAGCATAGTGGCCAATGTTGCCACACTTGTAGCAGGCACGACGAGACAGCAACATCTTTCCGGTTTAAGCTATATAATGAATTCATCGTCAGTTCCGCTGATGCCATTTTGCAGAAAACCGGCTGCTGAAGGCGTCTGTAGCGCATTGATTGTGTCCGATGTATGATGCATAGCAATTCGAAGCTTCGGACAATCTCAAACTTTATTGCAATAACAGAGTCGCAGTGTATGCTGTCGTAACAGATTCATCGTTGTCCAATCTCTCAATACGGGATTGGCAAGTCGACGACAATGCGACACTATATCCGAAGGGAACACAGCAGCGACGAGCCAGTCCACGCACGCCAAACAAAAACCGGGTAACGAAGACAATTTATTTTAACTGACTCACTCTTCAGATAACCAACGATCTTCAATCTCCTTCTCAATAGGTCTATTTTGGCCGTCAGCTTGAGAACCTTGGAGGATGCGCAGCGCTTCCAACAGCCCACTATTCTCTCGACTCGAAAAAGTGGGCTGACAAAGAAAAAGCGACCAACACCGAATGAGACAGACACACACAAAAAAAAGGTTTGAACTTACAATGCAGCTCAAACTGAACCCTCACAGCACTCCAATCCCTCCAAACCACAAGAGGAACGCAAAGAAAAGGGCGAAAAGATCCTTATATTTCCTGGTAATGCACAAAGAGAAGCGAAAAAAAGACGGTTACTGAATTGAATCAAGCGATTTAGCCAAGACCGTGCTCTTTTCGCAGGGCTTTTCTTCACAGGGCAAAACGTGAAAATCTTTAGCTCCCGGGCTTTCCCGCATTGCGTAAGGTTGCAAACTCCCCAGACTGCGCACGGCCTGAGGCACACGTTCCTGATAGTCTGCCTAGCTAAGCTACAGCTTCTCCGCGCTTTGATGAATACTCGTATATACAGGTATTTGGGTTTGTCCTTTGTCATATTGAGAGGAAAACCTCGCAGATACGTTTGTCAGAGGAAAGTAACTGCTTGTATTTATTTTCGGCTAAGGATTCTGAGATTACACAACTGCTGGTACTGACCAGCAGCTGCTGTTAGTGGATGTGCTCCATTCCTGGGAGATTCATCGCGATGCAAATTAGATTAGGAACATTCTCATGATGCGACCTTTGACACCGGCTGACGGAAACTGAAAAGGGATACAAATATGTAGGTAAGAAGCTCCTCAGATGCGGTCAGCAATCCAGCATACCGGATAGCGAGACCCACATATGAGCAAATGCTTCGGTTATGTATGACATACTGATGCAAATTGAGGAAAGATATACCTGTCAATAGTCTGACAGGAAATGATAACAAAAACACCTTGGCTCTTTTACTCTTCCTTTTCAATGAAAGCTGGTGCTTTGATCTCGCGCCCTTTCAGGAATTCAAGACCCTCTCCGCCCTGTAGAAATTTGTCCAGATCAGCGCAAGGATTCTTGAAAAAGGCTGGAAATGAAGGGGGAAGGAAAGCAACTTACATAGCTGATCAATGGAGATACTTCAACACCGACGGCGTCACCCTCAGTGACGACAATGCCGCCGGCCTGCTCAATCCAGCGCTGTCCCTGGCTCATAATGTCCCGCTTGCTGGTGTCGGGGTCATCCTCCCCTGTGCCTCTCGCGTTCTTCAATGGTGAGAACTCATCCTCACGGCGAACCTCGATGCAGGCGAACTTTTCTAAGGGAGTCATGGGGAAGACATCAAAGACAAACTGCTCCAGCTTGATACCGTTGGGCTTCTCGGGCTTGAAGAACTCGCCAGTATCTTCCTTGATGCAAGGGATCTTCTTCCTGGCAACATGGTGAGGCAGTTTATGTGACCAAGTTTCGATCGATTCGAAGAATCTGAAGGAATAGTAGTGGTTCACAATGTTAGCGGCACGGAACTTGAGCACGTCAGGCTGCTTGGGATCCTTGGCCTCCGCCGTCTCCTTGTCGATCTCAGAGTACTCGACCACATCGGGCTTGCCGTTCTTCTGTAGAATTAGGCCGACCGACTCGGTAGCATTGCGCTTCCGGACTACCTTCGTAGCGACATCAACCTGTTTCGATGCAGCAAAACCAATGAACACAGGATCCGCCACCTTGACAAGGCAGTTATCGACACAGTAGGTGTGAATATGCTCAATCCCCCGCTTGCGCATATCCTCCCGAACACCGGATGTAAGAAGGGCCTGGTAGATACCACCGTTTCCATCAGGAGCAACAGCGATCTATTTTCTCACTGTCAGAAACCAACAAGCGTAAAACTATAGTATGCGACTGCAAAACCTACCTTGGACTTGCTCTCCATCAAGATCTTACCCTCGTTGGAGATGCATGGCAAGACACCTTGCTCAAAGATGACGACATTGCTCTTGTTCAATCCAAAGTATTTGTGTTGTTCGAAGAACTCCTCCGTGGGCTTGCGGGTAGGTCCACTGGTCATGACATACCAAGGGATGATAGCCTCCTTGCCTGATATCTTCTGAGCATGTAGTTGGAGCTTAGCGATCCTCTCCGCCTGGATCTGGAAAAGCGACTTGTGACTAGGAAGCCCGATGTCGAAGCAACCCTTGGGCGCGGAGCTTCCCAGACGGGTTCCCTGTCCACCTGCCATCAGGACGACCGCGACCTTGTTACCCGCCACAAGTTTGAGCCCCTCCTCATACCATTGTTGGATATCCTTGGGATCCGAGTCGAGAATCGATGCAGTGGCGACGTCCGGCAGGGGTTCAAGGGAAGCGGGCCTATCTTCGGCTTTGGGAGGGTTCAGAGCCCTGTCTGCGAGTTCATTGATTCGGATGGGGTCGAAGTTCGATAGCTGGTGGAAGAGCTGGGATTTCTCGACGGTTTGTAATTCATCGACGAATGCGAATACATGTCCCTGGCCTGCATCGGTGTACTTTTGTTTAAGCTGCTGGAACTCTTCAGCGGATGGTTCACGGGGAACGTTCTCTGGGTGACCGTGGAATCTCTCCATGAGGTTGGAGACCGTTTCTTTGATAGCCGCGGCCATATTGATGATTTGATTTAGTCCTCAAAGGGTATCAAACGAACAGGAATGTTGAGAAGGAGAAGTAAGAAGAGAAAGAGATGAGGAGGTTTTGTTTCGAGGAGTGCGGGGTGTAGTTGAAACTTGAGCTGAAGCTTGGGATGTTTGGCCTTTAACTTCTATCTCAACATCCGCTGACCGCCAGGAAGACGGAACCATTCGATCTTCTGCTTTTATTTTTAGCTGGCATGGCCGACCCAGTTCTACGAATGATATAAATATCAGCTCTGACTGTCTCGATTCAAGCTCTCTGAATGGACAATCTGAGCTGGGTCCTTGGACCTCTGGGTCCTCTTGTGGCGGGGCAAACTATCGGCAGACCCAGTTTCACCGACTAGTGGCCAATAGCTAAAAATGGGAGGAAAGAAGGTACTACTAGTACGTACCTCTCTACTAGTGCCACAAGAGTCAAATAGGTTTTCTAAGAATATGAAGCCCTTAGGGGTCAAGGTACAATTCCATGTCGACGAGGGAGTTAATAATGTAGTTCGGGCCATTGATCTGATATGAAGGCTAAAATTACATTCCGCGTCATGAACAAAACTCCAGACAATCAAGTGGCATGATCAATTTTAAGATACCAGGTTGCCCTTGATGTAGGGCTACTCATACATCGCTTTCCCGACGGTCCACCTCTTTCCAAACACGGAAACTAGCGACATCGCCTGTCTCGATATCGGTCATCATTGCGATGATCACGTCGCTCGTCATTGTAGGACCTTTCACGATTTCTATCGCGATAGGAGTCTTCCCGGGGAGGACTTCGACTGTCGGATCTACCGCGGTACCGGTTCCGATGTGAGTCCCCTCTCGGGCTGCCACTCCCTTTTCCGTCCCGATAAGAGCTTCTTTTGGGACTTCGACTGTACCGTCGCTCTCGAGAGGCCGGCCGCCTTCTAGCTTCGCCCTTGTCAAACACCATGCCATAGTCATCCCGCTCACGGACGTTGTCAGTCGCCCGATACTGCCGCTTCTTCTCAAGCTCAGCTACGCCACCGAAGCCGCCTCTCTGGCTGCGTTTAGCTATGGTGGCATTTCGCCAGCTTTCTGACAGCTTTGATACCTGTAATGTCCTCATTAGAGACTACTATTCAAGAAGAAGTGCTCGAAGCAGACTCACACTCTGCGAAAAATCAACATGTATACGATGATCGTCGATCAGGACTCCTTGCATTTTGAAGTAAGCCTGTTCGCAATCCTTCTGATTTTCGAACTCGATAAAAGCATACTGTAGACTGTCACCGGTTCGTTTATCTCTAATGACTTCGCAAGACAGAATCGGCCCGAACCGACTGAAGATCAGTTGAAGATCCTCATCTAAACTCGCAGTTAGCGACGACGCATTCTACCAAACGTGAAAAAGACAAATACCTTGAGTAACAGGATTCAGCTTGCAGACGAAGAGCACATTCTCTGGAGGCTTGACCTCTGCGAATGGAAGATCACCAACCATTTCCAGCGTCAATGCTTGCGCTCTGGCCTCGCGCTCTCGCCGTAGCTTCTCCATCGCCTCCTCATCCATGTTGTCATCCAGGTCCTCATCATCAGCAATCCTTACAGTCGCTAGTTGTGCTTTTGAAGGTAAAGGACTCTCGGCTGGCACCACTAAGCCAGGAGGATCATCGTAAGGGTCATCGAGGACGACTGTATGGCGGATACGGATATCTTTCAGCGGGCGACCTCGGTCGTCAATAAAGGCCCCGTTGATCTTTTCAAGAACATCGAAGCCCTCCACAACTTTCCCGAAGATCGCTGCTTTCCCATCCAAATAGTCGAGGTTATCCCCAAGTGTGATGATAAATTGACTGGCAGCGAGGCGCTGGTCGGGATCGTGCGAGGAAGGTACTGTTGCCATACTGACGGTTCCGCGCTCGGTGTGCTTCAGCTTTGGCGACAGCTCCAAGGGGAATGTTCTCTTGACGGGGCCTTCCAACAAGCCCCATATCGACGACCCGCCATCGCTTTCCGGGGAGTCGGGACCGAGAGGATCACCAGTCTGGAAGGTGAAGTTCTTCTGAACGCTATGAACTGGCGAAAAATTGTAATATTTGACTTTGCATAGCTTCAGGAAGCTACATCGGCAGAAAATGGATCGCTTAGTTTCTAGTTCAGCCCCTCGACATTGTAACAAGTAACAGACACAGACCAAGGAAATCACCACAAACAAAGAATGGGAGTGTTGGGACGACCTACTTTTCACATGCTTTAGGAGACTCATCAACCAGAAGGTCGATGACAATATCGCCGAGAGAGGTCTCCAAAAGTACGCTCATGATGCTCTACCAGCGGCTGCAGTCGATGCCGCAACGATCGACAATGCGCACGCTCGGCAGGTAGATGAAAAAGGAAACAGTGAAGAAGATTCGTACGAAAACCAGATAGACGTGACAAGGATATGGTTGATAAAGGTCCAACTATCAAAGTCGGTGTGCGAGAGGGACTTGAAATGGATAGAGGTAGGTAGAAATGAGTGACGGGTTGAAAGTGATTTGCAGGGGCGCGTGTGAAGCTAAGGTGAGGTGCAACTTTCGCGGCCGACCCGCCCCCGAAAGAAAGTCAATCCACACCACACACCTCCGTCGATCCTCAAGCTACTAGTCTACTGTGTCCATCTACCAAACACCACACATTATTAGTCTATCTCCCGGGGATGGGACCTTGTCGCCTTTGGCGATCAGTACAGCAATCCTAGTTCTTCACGATCGATGAGACGTCGATGGAGGCTTCCGCTGTCATACACTGCCTGGGAACGAATCCTCCCTCCCCGTCAATGAGAATCGATTATTTCGAGGAGCTTGCACATTCGGAGGGATGATCCGGTGCCTTCTCGTGTAACCATTCCCTATCTGAACCGGGCGGCATATCATCCGGGGGGCCCCGTTGGATGGGAGAAGTCCTCGGGGTTCAGATTAGCTTGCGGGTCAGAGTCAGTCACTGTTTGCTGCTGCAACTAATTCAGTACTGTCGATCCAGATGGCTTGGAGACGCAGTCGTTTGGCTTTAAGTGGAGTTATTCATTGAGAGCCAATCGAGCTAGAAATGACAAACTAATCCTATGATGGGAGTTGTCATTATTCTTCAGGTTACAATGTCTAAAGACAGTGCTGATGTACCACTCTGCTCTCCTTCTTTGTGGTGCAAGTTTCACAGCAGAGGCGTTGAAAAGAAGGAATGACAACGGGTTGTCCTGCAGTACTAGATCCTACAGCGTCACGACTCGCTCCTTGAAAAAGGATAAGCAGCAATGGCAGGGTGCTCGTTTTCGAAAATGCACGTGGATGTTGTTGGACCTACTCCTACTTTTGGACAGGCTATGACTAATTTTTGAGAGCGGACCAAGGAGCTATGGAGAAGTTTCACTAACTTCTGTCATCTTGTGGCTGGTCCCAATCCCAACAGCGGTCAATTTCAACCTGATTTTCTACAGGAGACAATGCACAAGCTTTTTGCATTTCCCCCCTTTGATTCTAATTCTAACGTCCGGAAATGGAGTCACTTTACCCGACCACGTCGCATTGGCGACTGAACTGCCGGTGCAGCATCCGCAAGCCCAGGCTCAAAACCTACTTGAGCATGGTTCTGTTCAGTCAATCAGGTTGAAGGAAAGAAAATACTAAATCAAAAAAAAGACAGGACAAACATTCTGTTATTGGAGGCTGAATCCCAAAATGGCAATCGAGACTATTGGCTGCTTTGATGTCGTGTCGATGAAGTGGTCAATTGGGACTTTTGCTATACTGACATGACCTCAGACTGACACTGTTCCGGTTAAGGGATGGCTTGCAGTGCAAAACTTTGTTCGTGTGGGTTGTCAGCCAGGCATTGGCAGGCTGTGCCAGCCTGAGAGGATACTGTCTTCCATGAACCCCTGAACTTCGTGCATACTAAATCGTCCCCTGGCCCCACGCCCCTGCTATTTCTTGTTTGACTAAGAGCCCAGTTCTGCATAATCATTTTGTGAATTGTTATTGTGTTCTGGATCCTCTTGTGGTCTAAGAACCCTGTCTCCTCTTTCTTGTTTCCTTTGACTCCGCTTCTTGATTTCGACCTGTCCAGTGTTCGAGAAGGACTTGCGGACATAAGGGGACTACCCAGCCACTGCTAGGTAATCATACAGCGCCACTGACTTGGAAATCATGCCAAGTCTAGCTTTCCTCTCAAGTCTCGCTTCCTGATTCATTCAGTCATGGTCTTGAGCTCCTATTAGCCTTGTGCGGCTTGATCACGTCGATTCAAGCTTAAGCATTGGTCCGAATCATACTGGAATCGAGCTATCCGAGACATCAAACTGAGCTCCTTAAGACTATGCGTTTGCGTGTAGCGCGAGTCTGTAAGGCAACCGTTTCCGCATCCGCAAAGACATTCATATGCTTTCAAGTGAATCCTCGCGGCTGCGGCCGTTCTTGACACTTGGCTCGGATTAGAGACTGATGTCAAAAGTACCGGCAGAGTTTTGACCTCCCAGAAGATGTTTGTCTGATGCTAAAGACTGCCAAAGCCTGGCCAATAGGCTTGCACCCAGCAACCCTATCTCAACGGGCAAACATGATTCTTTAATCTTTCTTCCAGCTGGGGAGACTTTAGATAGATACTGCTCTTGGGAGTTCATGCCATCGTAGTCCGCGGCTATCCGGTCTGCAACAACTTGAGTTCTCATCTTGATTTGGCATATCGCGTTATGTGCTCTTGGAGACAGAAGGCATATCGTCTTCCTGAGGCAAGGCTCCTGGAGGTGAAGATTACGGTGGAGCTTCTTGTTCTTTTCGGTGGCAATTGATTGGGGATCTTGCGCAGAGAGCTCCAAGTCCTCCAGCCCAGAGTCCTAGGCCCTGCTGTGGTTACCATCAGGTCATGTTCGTCTCGTGCAACGTTACTCTGTGAAACAGAACCTCTAAAACGCCTTTCATTCTGTCTGTCTGGCCTTCCATCAGCGTGCTTCTGGGGAGTCCAATCTACTTGACGTTGGAACTGAATGCAACACGGGAGAATGCATATGCTCTCCTGGTACAACAAAAGACTGAAGATTCAGGTATCAAACTGACCATCTTCCTGGATCGAGAGTCATGAAGTGACCTCCACCAGTCACTGAGAGCACTTGAGGTAAGCTTATGACTGATCTATAATCTCCCATTCGAATAGTCCACTCAGAAAGTGGGGGACCAAGATATTATTATTTTTTGTTCAAAAATAAGAAAAAGAAAAAGAAAAAGAAAACCCCAGAAATTGATACAAATCATGGCCCACACATTGACTTAAAATCAGACCTTGATTCCGATTGAAGGACACCCCCCCTCCTGTCATCTTTCCCCGGTTCCTTTCCCAGTTCCTACCTGAGGCAGACGGAACATGCTGGACACAATAATCCCTAATTCAAACACCTCCTTCAAGTTCCCTGCTAACCTTTAAGAGAAGCCGTTTCAACCCCCTCGGATCTGTCTTGACTTGAATGCGAGTCTCAGACTCAGGAACAATCCAACACTAATCGGTGAAGTCATGGCACATCCTTACTACCCCTCCGGGGACGAGGTTGGTCTTGATCAACAATCCAGACATGAGGCTCATTCAATATCGCCTTCAATTGGACCCGATGGCCAACAGGAGCTGGTGGAGAGAGGCACGAGTTCCGTGAGTCCTGCTCTAGAGATCGACGGCAGAAGTCGGAACTCTACCAGGCGCCGTATCCAAGTCGCAGTAAGTAGCGTATACTTTGGTAGACTTTTGAACAGAGAGAGGAAAACATGTCCTGACACTCGCAGTGCAATCGGTGTCGCAAAAGGAAGATCAAATGCAGCGGGGATATTGGTGATGGACAAGGATGTTCGAACTGCCGGGCCTCTGGGAATACCAATTGCCAGTTCTTAAGGGTAAGACGACACTAGCCTACCTGAGGGCTATGTTCTCACTGAGACTGGCGAGCTGATATTTTGCAAGGTCAATTCATCCTATCTCCAGACGAAAGTTCCCTGGTCGCCGTATCCCGCACCAAATGCTGCGGTTTCTTCCTCCCCAAGGCTAGGAGTGTATGCACACACGGTCCAGAGGTCTGGACTAGTATCAACAAACTCCCTCGGTGTGAGGCTTGGGTCCTTCTCCCGACCATCTTACGATCTAGGTACCTTCCACCCTCAGCATCCATCTAGTCGTCAGCCTTTCAGCCTTGATCACACGGCCAACTACGAGAATGAGCCGACTGCATACAATCCTCAGTCGTCATACATGTTCACCAGCTCACATCAAGGTATCCTGCCCGACTATTGTGGCCTTGCATGGAACACCAAGGCATGGAATTCTAACGTCCAGATCAACAACGCCCAGAGCGGAGCAGCATTTCCTAGCCAAGATGCGGAGAACAGTTTTACCTCATCCTCATATCCCTTCTTGTTCTCAGGCCAAGGAACCCAATCGACTGACGGTGCAATGACATGCGCACCGTCCGATGGACAAGGCGCCGACCGGACGTTACCAAAAGCATCCGGCCGCAGCCAGCTTCAGATGGGCGTGCCGTCTCCAAGCGCGACTTCTGATGTCATGTCCGGATTGCCGTTGTCCCCGGAATATAGATACAGACATCATCTAGCCGCAAGAGCCTCCATCTCGAGTAGTGGCCGTCCGAGCATGCAGCTTGCCTCGAACGGGAACTTTGGTGGTAACTGCCTGAACCAGACAAGGAAGGCGAGTCTGTCAAGTGCACAGGACATAATGTTTGATTATCTGCCCGTAACATCGGTCGGACCGTCCTCACATCTTGGCCCCTCTACTGGTACAGCCCTCACCACTTTCGAGACGCTTGATCCAACCGATGACTTCCGAGCGAGCACGGAAAGCCGATCAACAAGATCATTTTCCCGGGACAGCGGACGGTTCATATCTATGATAGGCTGTGGCTCCGATATCTACGGATATAGCAGCAGTGAGAAGAGCAAGAACCGATCTGAGACGGGCGATACTGGCTCCACAGGTACCCTGATGAACGGCCTTCCCTACACACGTCCGAGGCATGCGGATACTCATACCACCATACCGTTCGATCTCCTCGCGACCGAGGTCTTACCGGAGTATCGGACATCGGCCGAGCTGCAGCGAACATCCGTGTCAGCTCTCAGTAACCCAGGTGGCTACTGAAATTGGCAGGTCTCTGCTTTTCGCTGATGACTAGTTTGGGATCTTCTCATTTTTCGTTCTTATTTTGTTTTTCTCGCATCCTTTCGTCTCACCATGTGGCAGTGATCCTAATATCTGTCGAACATTACTGCGCCTGCCTCACCGTGTTTTTCTGCACTTGGACAGATCGAGATGTTGCACTAATATTGGAGGCTGTAGAGTATTGGTCCAGGGTGGTTGATTTTTTTTTTGACTTCTCTTCCTCTCATGTGTCAGTTGTTTGTTAGGAAACTAGCGGCAGTGTGGGTGGCAGATTTCCCTCTTTTTTCTGTCAATCACAACGTGGCGGAAGTTTGTTGTGCTGTCTCTTGAGACGTCCTTTTTACCTGTCATAATTTGTCATATTCCATCTATAATCGGACTGATTCGCACAAAGCATGTGCCTGTGGCTAGACTCCAGTATCCACTAGGGTTGACAATAAGTGCCTATATTTGAGTACCAAAGTACGTTGTTGCATTGACGGATGAAGACCTGATATCCATCACGCTAGCCTATGTATGTTGCTCTAGTTTAATCAGGGCTTTGCCTATCACTAGCCGAAGTCAGAATGATATGTATGAGGGTATGGTTACCAGAGGGATGTATCGTTGTATATGACTCCACATTCGATGATTCCTGGTAGCTACGAAACTGAGACAACGGTCTCTCTTGTGAAACGCAGTAGTCTACGGCCCAGCCAGCATCCACCATCGTCCAAAAGCAGACCGGAAACGAAGACAAGGAATAACCGGAGCAGATCTTTTGTTGCTTTTTTCTTTTAAGAGTACATCGACCAAGTCCCGATGTTGGAGGCTTCTGAATTGAGTGACTTGCGGTAGGAGCTGCTGGTAAGAGAGATGATTGAAGGATGCCAGTTCTGGTTCAGAGGCGATAGAGAGCAAGGAGGAAAGAGAGTGCAAAAGAAAAAAAGGAAAATGAATTTTCATCCCAGAGAATTACCCCAAATCTCGAATTTTCCCTGTCTTTATCGTCATGGTCATGATAAAGGGCGTAACAGTATGCGCCATGCCAACCGAAATCACCGCTATTATCACATCCAGCAGGGTCAGCATCAGCCCCTGGCCGCGTCGTCCGCCCCCATATCCGAGTCCACCTCCAACTCCTTTCACCAGGATCAAGCCGAATGCATCTAGTCCTTGCTCTTCTTGGGTCCCTTGGTCTTGGCGGTACCGCGGAACTTCTTGGAACGGTTCTTCCGTTGCTTGCCTATAGGAAAGAAGATTAGCGATGCTAAGAATAGCCCCAGGAGATATGGAAGACATGTATGTATGTCTGATCCAATCTCGAGGGTGATAGTGGGCCGTGTCTACATACGCTGCTGTCTGCTGGCCTTCTCGATCTTAGTAGCGGCACCGATGCGGACCAGGCGGTAGTGAGGCTCGAACTTCTTCAGGGCCTCGTGGGAGTCGTAGACGAGGGCGAAGCCAGTGCTCTTGCCACCACCGTACTGAGTGCGGAAACCGAAGACGGAGACCTGGTCCTTGTTGGCCTTGTACAGCTCGGCGAGCTTGTCGCGGAGCTCGTCCTTGGAGACATTGGCACGGTTGGGGTGGAGGACGTCCCTGTAAAAGTCGATGTTAGAATCGTCTCAAATCATCATCACCATCACGGCAAAATGTCATTTGCATCTGTGCTTTGAGAATTGCAGGTCCTTCCCCCATGATAGTCTTCCAAGGGACCAATTATTTCCATTATCATCGCCATTCGTTGCCTTTGCAGTTGTTGCCGTTCCGCGTGTTCCACACTCAAAATCTTTCTTTCAACACACAAAGCCACTTCGAAAAAAATTCTGACCAGAAGGGACCCCTCCCTGGAAATTCTCAAGCGCGTGATAGGGAGAAGAAAAGGGCTCCTTACACGACCATCTGCTTTCTGGCGAGCAGGGGGTTGCGGATGAACTTGCGAGTCCGCAGGGTAACGGGAGTGTCGGCCATGGCTGCGGTGAGTGGATTGACGAGAAAGTTGAATCACCAGCGGCGAGAATCTGCGAGCGAGAAAAGGAGCAGAAACTCGACAGGGACGAGAGGGTTGGGTTGGGGGTGATTGTCGAAGTCGCTGCTGTCGTTGCCGGGTTTCGCGAAATGCGATTCAATTTTGCTTCCGTTTCGTTGTGCAGTTCCAGCTGTGGGCTCGGCTAGGGCGACGCTAGCTTGTTGTGGTTTAGCGTCCACCTGACCGGCTGCCATACAATTAATCCTCCATACTTAGTTAAGCACCGTATATCAGCTCAGTGAAAAAGAACGGAGAAAAAGGGCAACATGTCCCTTGTATCCTCTTCTGTCCAAAATGACAGTCAGAATGATAAGTGTGTCTCCATTGACAAAGTGGTCGCGCAATATTTCCAGCAGGTCGAACCCCACCTGCTAGAATTCCCCCATGGCAGGACCATGATCAAATCTGCCACTCAGTCAGCCCTCTACGAACGAATGTTCAACGAGGCGGTTCTGTGGCCGATTCCTCCTGTGAACTACCGGGCCCGTGTTCTAAAGATTATCTTGTCTATACTGGAAGAGTTCATCTCGGATCCTGAGGAGGATGTATGAAACCCCTGTACCACGTCGTTGAGTAGCCCCGGCTTACACAGCCAAAGCCTTTATATGCAATAATTTATAATCAGTAGACATATCCTTACATTCACGCTCGCAATCTGACATCTCTCTTTCCTCTAGGAGATCTCAGATGATCTCATGGAAAGCTGGAGCACGCTCGTGACCCAACCAAAGCCCTCAGCCCTCCAACAAGCCCAGCAACTGGCCTATGTCAAATACACAGCCCCAGCTTCAGCTTCAGATGGAGACAGGAACACCCGCACAATCATCACCCGCGAATCCCGCGGCCTGATCCTCTCCGCAGGGACAACTGGCTTCCGCACCTGGGAAGCAGCCCTGCATCTCGGCTCGTTCCTCTCCACGCCGGAGGGCCAGGCCCTCGTGCGCGGGAACCGGGTCATCGAGCTCGGCGCCGGCACGGGCTTCCTGTCTATGTTCTGCGCGAAACATCTCGGCGTGCGGAACGTGGTCGCTACGGACCGCGAGCCCGCCCTCATTGAGAATATCCGTGATTGTATGCGGCGGAATGCGCTCGACGCTGGTGTCTTTCAGCCTGCGATTTGGGAGTGGGGGACGCCTTTGTCTTTGACTCAAAGCCAACCGGAGGGCGAGGGCGAAGGCGAGGACGAGGCTGCACAGACTGTCGCGGTGTCAGCCAACGCTGATCTGGCCTTTGATGTTGCACTCGGTGCTGACCTGGTAAGTGCACATGATCATGATAATCCTCCGGCCATGGCGAATACAAGCACAGAAATACAAGGCATCACAACCGACCTAACTAACACTACCCCCGGAAAAAGATCTACGACATCGACCTCGTCCCCCTCCTCCTCTCCACCCTCCGTGACCTCTTCGAAAACTACCACCTCCGGGAATTCATCATCTCCGCGACCCTCCGGAACAAGGATACCTTCCAGACCTTCCTAAATGCCTGTGGTGAGTACTTCACACAATCCATCTGACGCAAAGTTCCCCTGCTAAACTAAAGGTTTGCGCAGAAACGAACGATTTCCAGGTGGATTGCTTGCCGTATCAGTCTCCCCCTGCGGAAACGCAAACGGGCTTCTTCCATTCGACTAGTATTCCTATTCGAACGTATCGGATATCGAGGCGTGGGGTATGACACGCGGTTGATTTGTGTGAGATGATTCGCATGATTAATGATGGTATCTCTGGTGCGACTGACTGAGAATACATTCTTTACAATGTCGCGAAAATGTATACTATTACTGGCGACCTCTAGACGAGAACAAGCCTGTGCCTTGCGCAATCTCCATTTCTCCATCGACAGGTATACCGGTTGTAGTAAGGTTATGGATTGTGGTATGTAGCTAAGCTATGAGGCGACGGAACATAAGAAAGGGCCGCTGTAGGGGTATCATATAGACCAAAAGTAAGGAAAATGTGTCCAAAAGAGCGGTACTCCAGATCCGTGGCTAGATGCAAAGAATGAGGTATAGGGATCATCCGGGTCATACAACGAGATGCAAATGCAGTAATATAATGTGGAGAAGCCGAGTATAAGATGAAAACGACAGACACTGAAAACCAACAGAGAATGAGGATTGGTTAGGCTCGAGGATAATTACTCAGCCAAGGTCTCCCTCAAGAGTCCCTCATCTAGTTGCTCCGCATGCAATGAGATAGGAGCTCGCGGGGGCGGTCGAAGGCCCATGATCGGTCCCATCTGGTTGACACCAGGGTACCTGTATCGCAGATTCGGGACCGCGTCGAAGCTGGACCTGCTCTTTCTTGTCCCGGCAGGAGACGGACGGGCAGGTTCTGGCGAGGCAGTGCTTTCCGGAGCGAAAGCATCCGACTCGACCTGAGGCTTAGCATTCCCGTCTGCAGAGACAGCAGCGATGCCCCAACGACCTCGCACCCAGCCTCCCACTCGACGACTAAGTGAGGTCTTCTGGTTGGGAGTGACAGTGGACTCGGTCGAGGCGCTGTCCGCGGACATAGCAGATAGTGTATCCGCGGCGCGGTTGCGGCCTGCTACCGTAGCGAGGAACGCTCGGGGGGAATGCTCAGAGGTCTTTGGTGGCTCTCGATCCGCCGTCGCCGTGACCGTGCTGGTTGAAATGACGGGCGATGGTGAGAAGAGCTCCGGGCTAGGAGACATGATGCGGCGTGGAGCGCGAATGGGCAAACTGGGTTGAAGATGGTCGCTGATGCGCGATGGGCGGCGACTGGGTGTATGAATGTCCATGCCCGCAATTGAAAAGAGACTCTCGTGGGATTGACGTCTGCGTAGGGTGGGACTGTGCGGTGTTGAGAACACATCGTCAGAGAGTGCCGGGGCCGGGTCAGGGACCGACCCTCCATACTGGGTAGACGAGGTATCCTCCATCTCCTCGGGGATCACCGACTGGAGCGGCATCCGATCCAGCTCTGCATAGTTCGTATGGTTGCCAAAATAGTCGTATGCCATGTGCATCGAATCGTCACCGACTCTCTCTGTTCCGTCAAGACCATCCAGAGGCCGGAAAGGTATATCAAAGGGGACGTTCTTATGGCGGGAGACCATTACTGGAGACGATAAGCCGGTGCTTTCAGGACTAGTCGGTTGCGACGATTCCGAACCGCGTTCCACCCGGTCAAAGATGGATGACACTCGATACCCTGACTGCGGCGAGCTTGCTAGCGAGGATTCGGCTGCGGGTGATCGCAGTGACCAACGGCGGGAAGCCGCGGCTGGCGGAATTGAAACAGACGTCTGAGACAAGATAGTCGAGGTCGAGGAGACGGACGACTGGGTCTGGTGCAAGGATCTCCGGGACGACCGGGAGTTCGACGCAGAGTGCATGACAGTGGCTGGTAGCGACCGTCTCTTCTTGGGTCGACGGAAGATGGTACTTTTGTCCTTCTTTGAGCCGACGGAGATGGTGGGGGTATGGTAATGATGATGAATATGGAATTCTTGCGATACGGGGCGCGGTTCTTTCGATTCTAGTTCGTTATTCAATGTCGTTGATGACGCCCGCGGCTCTCGCTCGTCGTCTTCACCGGTTGAAGTCAAAGGCTGATGCGACAGGATCTGATCCCGCAGATTCTGAACCTCCTGGTTCGAGCTTTCGAGCATCTCCCGCAACTCTATAATACCCATCTGCAGATTCGCATTATCCTGGAGGATATCCCGAACGAAGCGCGAGACGATATTAGGGTTGCCGTGATCCCGACCTAACTCCTGCGCGGCAGCAGCGCCCTTTAAGCGTCCAGCCGCACCGTCAAGCTCGCGCTCCACCGCCCTTCTCCGCTCCATGCGCTGGATGAGTTCGGTGTGTCGTTCACGCTCCTCCCGGGCCTCCTTCTCGATTCGGTCGACTTGATCATGCAAATCTCGCAGGGTACACTCCGCCTTCTTCCATCGCTGCACGGCTGACTTGCTATCTTCCTGGGCCACTTGTAAAGTATCCTGTAGTCTCGACTGTTCGGCCTCCATCTGGGCCAGTTGGACTTCGAGTTCCGCAGCGCGGGCGGCCGACATGGTCACTTTGCGCAGCTCAGCCTCTGTACTGTCCAGCGCAGCCGCGAGCGACTTGGCGTGGGCGTCTGATTCCGCGACAGCCTTGTTCAGACCGTCCAACTGCTCCAACAAGCCGCGGTTTTCTTCGATGATGCGGGCATTCTCGGCCTCCACCTGGCGCTTCTCACGCTCCAGATTCTCAATGTTGGCGAGTAACCGCCGGCGGTCTTCCTCCGCCTCGGCCATGTACGATTCATGGCGATGGAGCAGAGCCTGGAGAGCAAAGGTTAGCGATGACGAGCTCATTGACGGGAGATCCGCTGCAGAATTATCTGCATGGACAGCCATGACGGACTATAACACAGTGGGAGAGAATCGGGGACCGCAGTCCCTGAGACGCCATGGAGGGCGAGCAATTAAGCAGGTAGACACAACGGGTAAGAATAAATGCGTCTTGTGTTCTTTTTGGGATTTTCGCCTAATCACCGATGTGGGCAGGGCCGCAGGGGAATATGGACAAGAATTCCAGAGCCAAAAGCTAATAATGTAAAGGAAGGGAACGACCCTCCACGGGGAGAATGTGCGAAAGTATGCGTATATACAAAAACTGAAGTATGTGCGCAATCATAACAACCAAATATCAGGTACTGATGATGGAGGCCTGACGTTGTATAAAGCCTCTTTTCGGGAGACAAAGAAATAATAAGAAAACAGTCACCAACGTACCTGGCCCAATCGAGCAGCGGTTTCAAGATCCTTCTCCAATCCCTCCAAGGCAAGATCATTATTATGGAGAAACGCACAATCATTACGGCCACAACAACAGCGAAGAACGGCGGGAGTTGAGGAGTGGGTAGGAATGCAGGGAACCCGGCCTGCAGGAACCGGACTAAGCGGCCGGGAATGAGATTCCATGGCCCTTGAGGAATGCGGCCTTCCCAAGGGAGTTCGTCAGTCGATCTCTAGACTGGATAGATAATGAGCTGGCACCCCTTGACGGAGAGATGACCTGGAGCGGAGCGCCAGTTCATCGAAGCTGAGCTGTTGGTGGGGCACAAGGAAAGATACGTAGAGTCTCAAACCATGCCAAGAGAGATCATAAAGAGTGGTGATGATAGTTATGGTGCTTTGTCTGTAGTTACTACCTCTCTACAGTAGTACTAAGTGATTATTATAAGCAAATAATAACAGTGATGATATGATATGCCAGAGAGGCAAGGTCATTCATCATGCAGAAAAGGCGGAGAGAACAAAGTGAACATGTGATCCAACTATGTCTTACGGTCTTACCGTACCTTACCGCGCTATAGGTCGTTAGCTTCCTTAGATTCATACCTTATTTCATAGGTATCCGTACCTCAGGTACCTTAAGAAATGGTCCGGTATTCTACAAGTCATCATCTGCTGTGTGACACCTGAAGAACTAGGCATCCCTCCTACATAACTGTGTCCAAGCAGCCAGAACTAGGGAGAAGAGCAATGATCATCTACCAAAAGAACAGCAGAGATGAAACAACCCTTTTTGAGTCGGATCCCATTTCCTCCCATTATTGTTGCCAAGGAGGTCGGGTACTTTTGGTCCCCCCATTAGACACAGAGGCTGTCGCCGAGCATTGTCACTGAGGCCCAGCCACCACGTTAGCATGCTATGCTACGTGGTGTAAGCACTCGTGCCACAACGCTGATGCGATATATTTCCGGCCAAATAACTACTCAAGTTGATGCGTCTGCTTGCCACGGTCGCCTGAACCCTTGAGGACTCTGTAGACAATTCTAAGTTGCTTTCATCAACACAGGGCCGGTCACAGTTGGCACAAAATGCGCCAGATCAGAGAGGAAAGGGTGTAGTTTCATTCTCGTACGCCACCATGAACCTTCAGAGATTACGAATTCAGGTGCTCCTGAGATATATCGCCGGCAATCATTTAAAGCAGAAAAAAATCCTTTCGCACATTGATAAACGCCCCAGCGCCGCCGTCTTCGCTAATCTCATTGACCAGCACCTCTGTCTGTTGATAAAGCCGCTCCAGAGCGGTTGAAGATGGCTTCCCTAGTGACACTATAATAGGATCGGTGTTAGCAATCGACTGCATTGAGGCACATCATAAAGCATAACTGACCTAGAATGGCAGAATTGAGCTCTTCCGCAATAGGAAGGCGTCCTGCAGGATCAAGATAGTGGCCGTGCACTGATCGTTTCGGATCCTGATAGGCAACCAACGAGAAGATGTCATCCAGCACCTTCTTGTCGCCGCCTCGCTCGTCGTTTGGATAATCCATGCGTAACTGCTGCCCGTATTGAACCGCTTCGGTGAGAAGCTCATGGAACTTCCCTGGGTTCTCAGGTTCTTCGGTATCCATGCCCTCGGTATCCCAGCCGTCACCTTCCTGTAATTGCTCATCAAGTTCCATCTCCTGGTCGAACACCGCACTGCCATCGGAAAGTCCGTTGGATGCTTTGCCTTTTTTCAACGCTGTCAAGGAAAGCTCATTGCAGCGCCGCATCATCTCCAGAAACTTGCGGCACCGTAGCTTGAATTGGATGTGAGGGTAGCTCTCTAGGACATTCCCATAGTATGCATTTGTGTACTTGAGAGCCTTGTCGATGTCACCCTCTAGTATGGCAGCACGAATTTCTACCCACCGAATTGTCAGTCCGATTCATACCAATCGACATCAAAAGAAAGGAGGTGTAATCTTACTCTGTCGGTTGATCGCGTCAAGACCTTCCTCCACTTCATACTTCTTGAGGGATTCCTTCTGACCATTCTCCAGAGCCGCTGTCTCCGCAGCAACCTCTTCTGAGAAAGCCCGAGCGGTGTCGATGAAGCCTTCATGAGCCAGGAACTGTGCGACTAATTCTTGAAGCAAAGCGTTCTCATCAAGTGGTGGTTGTAGGGTGGCCGTGCTTGTTGCGTAGATCTCTGAATAAACGGAGAACTTCTCTCTCTGGGTAATGAAGTCAGATTTTACGCTAACATGCAGCGGAGACAACTTTTTCAACATACTTTGACCATGCCGTCAATGTCGAACATGAACGGCTGCTGACCGAAGTTGGCAACCAAGTGCACAGGTGGCTGCTTCTTCATCCCCACACAGGGATACACCTTCAAATTTCTTAACTCCCGAAAGGCATTTCCTTATCAAGCAAGTCAGCTTCAGTGCTAGTAGACGAACATCAAGGCGGCCGGCATACCAAGGAAGACGCCATTCTTGGTGAAGAAAGCGCATCCGGTCGCAAAGTTAACACCACACCCGACAGTATCATTTGCACCAAACGTTGGGCCGTACGGTCGTCCCTGTCCCTGATTCTCCCCGAAAAATGATTTGCCATCGTCACCGTGGTATGCCCAAGATTCTTTCTCCCACCCGGGAAGCCTTTCAATCGACGCATTGCTACTCGAGAACCCGATTCCTATCATGCTGCACACTGTCAGCACATCTTCATCAAGCCCACAAGTTATCACCTCGTTGATTCAAGGCGTAGAGTACGTACCCTTCCTTAGGTTTTGATAGAATAGTAATCTCAAAGTAATAAATGCCACATTGCTGGGGCATGGGATGATCAGCACGGACAGCAGCAGCTTCATGCTCGTGCTTGTTAGCCGGACCTGGAAACCGGAGCTCAAGCCCCCCGTTTGTGAGCTCCAGACCGGAGTATTTATCACTATTGCTCCATCGTGAGGGGAGTGGCATGACATGATCGTCGTCGCTCGGCGGTTCCCTTTCGATGATATCATACGTCATCCCTCGATGGGACGGAGCTATACGAGGCAAGCTTGCATGGCTAGATGAAGTGGAGAGAGGGTTTGAAGTAGAAGCGGAAGATGGAACGTCTTGTTGAGAAGGAGCGAGCTTTGTTCGGCGAGCGGCCTCGAGGCGAGCGATGTATCGGGAGTTGCGGAGATAGGATGGAGTAAACAATGAGGGATCGGAAAGGCTGCCTGGGGTCTGAAATAACGTATCATGGCGAGGGATGTTGGCAAACTTCCTGGAATAAGGAGGAAGCGTATCGCCAGATGTCGTCCTCCAGGGGGAGTTTAACTGCATATCTGCATCCAAGGCGGAGGAGGAAGGCCTCAGTAGTCGGCCGTCGGGGTAAAAGGGTGGGGGATATGATGAAGTGGAGTTGGAGATAAGAAGATGGGAAGGAGGACTACTGTTGTTTGGTGGCGAGAGGGCAGTCCCGGACAGGACTGACGCGTAGGAAGAACGGCGTGGAATAGATGAGATGCTTGGACCGGAATATGAGGTTGTCAGAGGAGGAGCTCCTCGAGCTCCACCGGACGGGGGTAAAGGCGCATCGGTCATGCTGTCGTCGTTTCGCTGGATGGAGCAAAAGCCAACGGCCAGGCGGGTACTTTTTTAGTGACGAGGGGCGCATCCGAGGGCCCTCACGCGAGCTTCTCTCGAGGCAGTACCACGCTCATTCCACGGTAAGCAGCCGATACTCGCTCAAATCATCACCGTTTGGTCGTTAGAGTAATAAGTTATTCTCTGGCCTTTTTGAAGCCACCAGAGTTTTATCCTCTTTTGTTCTGTCCGTTGTCGCTTGTGGTTCAGTGGTACAGTTTGTTTCCGTTAAGGCAGAATGGAGAACAAGTAGCAGCAGCAACAACAACACCAGTGGAGCGTCACAATTAATCAGCTCGTCACAGGAGTAAAAACCGTAGCAGAAAGGGGATGTCGTCAAGGTTGATGATACAGCTTGAGCCAGGACCGTAAGATACTTCAGAATAAGAGAAGCAATCAGAACCAGGGAATGGACGCCGTGCTAGAGTGACAGGATGGTAAGAAAGTACAACACGCAGCAGTGATCGCTCTCAGTTCGATAGGAGAGAAATTACTGAACGAGCTTGGAACGACCAAAGAAGGGGAAGTCGCACGAGACCATGATGGCATGAGAAGGAAGAATTAAGACTGCGGGGAAAGGACACGGGTTTGGGGGGTGGCTTTGATTTGGGTTTGGAATGGGATAAGAGGAGGGAGTGGTATATACTGTCTACAAGGCAATAATAAAAAGTACATACTCGCAGGATATGGTCACCAGACAATGGAAGTGATTCATCAGGCCTGGCATTACTGGTTCTACAGACCTCGGACGCTCCTACGGTATGCTTGCTCTGGCTGAGGGTATATATGCACACAGTGTCGCCGATATGACCAGTACACATCATACCACTCATGGTACTAGGCACACCCGCGTTTCAATCAAATTATGTACGAGTTAACAGAAGTAATAAGCACCAGCAGTAAGGCCCCTCCTTTTAGGGTTGATAATCCTGGTTGATTCTCGCAGCTGATCTGACAATCGCTTCCCCTGTCGGACCATCTCCCCGTCAGTTTGTCTTTCAAATAGCCAGAAATACCAGAATAGGTCCGTTCGGAAGGTCAGTGAGAATGCTAGTTCGATACTGTACTCACATCCAGTCAAAATACCAAGACATATGGGAAGGAATGGTGCTGGCAACGACAGGCGATGCCCACTGATGAAGAGTCTGAGCGAACGAGAACGGCAGATTCGACTATCCTCGAAAATCCCATCTGCAGAATGCATGACACGATAGAAATAATTTCTTTTTTTTCTAATGCATGGAATTGCCCGTGTCCAACGTACTCGAACAGACTCAATCCTCCGATACTCCTGTATACCGACATGCAGTGCAAAAGACATATCCTGATATCCTCCTTTGGAAAACCTAGTAGTACATAGACAAAGATTAATCGAGCAAGACTAGCACACCGAATAAAGAATGGAGAGCAGACCTCTGTCATCCAGCGAAATGCTTTGATGACACGCCGCGAGGGACATGACCACGAGAAAAGAGAAACCCAGCAATGATATGTAACTGACAACAACCCTAACGCCGAGAAAAGCGGCGTCCAAAACATAAAACCACACGCTTGAAGTCGTCAAAGTAAATAGACAAGCAAAGGGTCATAGTAATATTGTACAAGAAAAGTAAAGGGCGAATCAAGGAAGATAGTAAACTTCAGCTGGATGAAACTATGCAGTCATAGCAATTGCTGGCGAAGATGCTTCGGTAATATTAGGAGGAACTGGAGTAAGTTCCACATCGCCGGAGTTGCTTTTCTCGCTGGGCGCACCGCTAGCACTCTGGTTGGCCTTGCTGTCACTATCGCCAGTATCGAGAGCGGCTTCTTTCATCTCGCCGTTTGCCTCGGTCTTTTGTGGTCGAGGAGCCCGCCAAGATGGCAATTGCCACTGGATACCAGTGAAGCTCTTTAGCTGGAGGGTCTTGCGTTCCCATTTGCGACAAGGGGCTCCAGATCGATCCAAGGCGCGAAGACCGGCGTTGATGGCACCCATGTTGGCCTTGGGCCCCAACCGGGAAGAGGGTACTTTGGCAGAGTCGCCAGCTCCATCGTCACTGTAGAATGTCGGAGTTAGCAAGATGATAAAGACAAGTAGACGGCGAGAGCAAGAAGAACGTACAGTCTGGGCTTCTTCTTCGGACCTGGCTTTCCCCTCGGTCTAGAGAAAGATTCGGTCGCCTGGCCAGCGCTTCGCTTGGTTCCCGACTTGGGAGCCGGTAAACCGTTGCGACGAGGTGTGTCTGCGGCGGATGTGCCAGCAGCAGGAGTAGATGCGGCATCGGAAGCATTGTCGGCGGACGATGGTGGGATGGGAGGATCTTCAGAGGACGAGGCAGGAGACGAGGGTTCCTTTTCCTTGACAGGAGGACTCGCGCTGGTGCTATTCTTCTTGGTCGCTTTCTCTTTAACATCCGGTTTAACATCCGGACTAGCAAACCGACTGAGCAGTTCCGGCGACAACCTGAGGACGACGATTGCCTTGGGGGCTGCGGATCGGTTGGAACGACTGTTTGTCGAGGTAGCAGCCGCCATTGTTCGTCTGAATGGAAGGTTTGCCTTCTTTGGGCGATGAAAGAGTGGTTTTTCTTTTTACTTTTACTCTCGACAAGGGCGATGCTAAACCCGTCAAGAGCAAAAGTAGTAGTGTCGATTAAAAGTGTGACACGGGTTATTGGGATGTAAATGTGATCGTGACGTGAGTGTCAGATGGACAAATTGCGTAGGTTGGGATGAGTTAGTTGGTTCCAAGACGTTCGAAAGCGGAGGGCGACACTTGGTCAGGGCGAGGCAAAAGTCTGGCAGGGCTGAGGTCGGTAGCAAGGGTGAAGCAGAGGTGACATAGTCCGAGGAAGCAGTGGTAGTGGTGGTGGTGATGATATTCGGGTAAGTAGAGAAAGAGGGAGAGAGGAGGGTGAGGGAGGAATAATAAGGAAAGATGGACGGGGGATGGAAGAAAGGGATGGGGATGTCGAGGCGCTGTGTGGTGGTTTCATTGTTGGTCGGTTTGTGTGTGTGTGTTTTTCTTCTTCACTCGTCTACCTACTTAGGGGAACTCAGCCAGACTTTCGTTCGGTGCGGTCAGAGTCAGGTCGATTGTCAGGGTGAGGGAGGCCGACGGATGGAGAGTATGGGAATGTCCGACCGGCGTTCGAGTCTGGTAATATTACCTGGGTACGCGTCTAGTACCAATCCATTATGCAAGAAAGGGGATAAAATGTATGTAAGTCACAGTATCATACAGGTCAGCATATTACCAGTAATACACATACCCTGGCTTATATAATAATAGGTACCACTCTACCTCTCTATGCTCTCAGTAAAGATAGGTCGAGTATACCTTCATTTTTGTATCTTGCAATTACTACTTCCATGGACGAAATTGAGATGCCTATTTGTACGTCTTAGAGGACCTATTGACATGGTCTCTGTCATCGACTTTCTTATTGTCAACGGAGGTAACAATATACATCGATCATCGATTACTCCCGTCAGGTCCATCCTCGCTGTACGCGTCCGAAGATGATCATTATTCACCCATGCTCAAAAGCTGCGCCCTGTAACCCCTCTCCAGGAACAGGCATCTCACTGAATGCAATATATAGCACTGTACTATATTCGTACCTCATATTCATTCATTCCATATTAAACTTTAGCTGACATCCTTAGAGATTCGTAAGCTATTCATCGGACGGTGTTACTCAAATAGTGCAATCTTATGGATTGGTATCTATCCCGCATCAACCCGGTTACCTGACTCTGAATTCCACAGCTTCCGTCTTGCCGGATTCCATCCAATATCCATAACCATCTTCGTCGAATGTGGACTGTGATGGTCCTTGGCCGTATTGACTTTTACAAGGTAAGGGCCCGTACAGTCCATACTGGATGGATCACAAGCATCGCCATCATCAACGATGCTAACAGCTAGAGCGTCACCATCACCACCTTATCACTTGACAAGAGACCACCATTTATTCACCTGATACATCAAAAGTCATCGAGTGTTTCATTCAGTGACTGGCCTGGACACAACGAGATCAATAAAAATCGAGCAATCCATAAATGATGAACATGATCATCACGTCCCACAGACCATCTCAATACAATCTTACCTTTCTCTGTAGCCAAGAATGGCAAGTAACAGACTGCTCGAGAACTTAACCAAGAAAATCAACCCCCGACCGGCTCGCCACATTCGGAACGAATCCACGACCACGACCGTAAAGAAGAAAAATCCACTCAAGGCGAAACAATAATTCCATTCCATTCGCATCCGTAATCGTAATTGCGCAATCCCAGCTCAGCGCAGACTAAGTGACTAACCGCCCAGCCTTCGGGAAATGAGAAAAGTTCCATCAATCCATGGAAATTGTGAGATGCTGCATTGCATGCACTAGACGGCTTTGCGAACCGTATATCCGTTTTGCTCCAGTTAAGTCTGTCACTGCTCCGTAGAAAGGTTGGAATGGGCTAGGATAATTTATTTAGAGATGGTGGTGATATCTTTTCAATCGATGTTTCCTCAGATTTGAGGTCTACGTTTAATGTAAGGTTCAATATCTACGTACGCAAAAGCGATGCTTAGGCTTTCAAAATATATTCAACGCTGGTATCAATGCAAATGAGGGCTGTATAACATCCGAGCGCCAATTCAATCAGCCTTACCATTCTTCTCCAACCTGCTGCGCTCCATCACCTGCGCTACGGCCTGCTGGACTTCCGGACTCGCCCTCACACTGCTCAGCAGCAGACCCTCCTTCATTCCCTTTCGCAACGTCGCGGTTCCTTCCCGGTCTCCTCGGAAGGGAGCAAGACCAAGCTGAAGAAGCCGTGTCGCTTCACCGTCCGTAGCCCGGGAGAGTTGCACTAGCTGCGCGAGCCTTTGCATCGTCTGTGGATGGATACGTTCCCCTGGTGCGGACGACGATCCCTTGCTCACCTCTGGCGGCGTCAGCTGGGAGATGAATATATGTAGAGTGAACGAAGCGCGCTGCGCGAGCGTCAAGATCTGAAACGGTAAGAGGTAGAACGTGGGAGAGATTCCCAGCAAGCTTCGGATGGCCGGTGGAATATAGAAACCAGGCATGAAAAGAGCTCTGGGGCGAGTGATCAGGGCTGCTTCGAGCGTGATGAGCGCAGCGAAAGTGAAGAAACGCCACTGACTCAAGTTAGTAGACGGTCCATTGCTGCAGGAAAGACGCCCAGTGAATGGCTTACATAGCGACCCCAGTTTGACCACCAAGTAAAATTCAGAACAATGATAGTCAGAAATCCAACCACATACTGCGGTACCGACCGCTGTAGCCCAGCAAACAGAAAGTCCTGCATCGTCTTCCGATCACCCCAGGCCAGCATATCTGGACCAAACCGGTCGTATGCGAATCGCTTGGCAGGGTCCAATAATGTATCCTGTGCTAGCTTCAGATATACAAAGTAATCGTCGGATGGGCCACCATCCCCGTAGCCCAGCTTGTCCGGGTGATGTTGAGCTGCCAGACGCCGAAACCGCGACTTGATAGTCTTCTCGTCGGCCAAGGGAGAGACACCGAGAGCCCGGTAGAAATCGCCGGTGACCTGAACTTGATGGAATGTTTCGTAGAGTGTGTACAGGAGATAGCTCGTGACGACTAGGATGAAGATCCGACGGCGATGTCGAGCATAACGCGGTGATGGCGGCTGGGGGCGCGGTTCGCCGGCTCGAATTGTGATGCCATAGTAGACATTCTGGACTATCGAAGTGACATACTGCAGCAACGCAACCACGTTAGTACATGAGCGAACATAGAAGTGGATATGCACGGAGGTACCTACATTTGGAAGCACAGCCCACCCAACAAAGGACAAAAGGGACGACATGACTGCGGATACACCCTCTCCATCAAGCAATAAGACCGTATCTAGTCATGCGAGGACTCCTACATAAAGCTGGACGGTGATGTTTACCTGCCGCTGGAGTTGCGATATGGTTCGCTGTCATCATTCTCACCGCCTAGCCCACCGCCTACCAAATCTTTCCCGACAGGGAAGAAAGTAAAAAAAGTGAGGAAAAAAAGTTTCGACCTCCGAAAGTCGATGTTCAACACTCCACTAGATAAGATTGTGGGCGTTCCCATTGCACAATGGCCGTCGATGCAATGGACATAGACTCGAGCCCTGCGCCTGCAGCGGTGGCCGAGCCTGAGCGCAAGCGCAAACACAAGCACAAGGACCAGTCCTCGAAGAAGAAGCGGAAGCACGACTCCAACCTGATCGCCGACGAGACAACAGTCCACGAGACGACAAGCAAGAAGTCCTCGAAGAGCAAAGGGAAAAGCAAGCAAAAGTCGTCCGAGACGTCTGACACGCCGGACTCGCCTTATGTTCTGACCACTGCAACACTCTACCTTCCGCTATCGCCCATCTCCATCTCGCCCACCCATGCGCTGGCCTCTCTGCTGGCAGAGCACCTCTCGCCTCTCCTCCTGACATACTACCCCCCTCTGCAGGGTGTGATTCTGGCCTACTCCAACGCCTCGATATCAAGCGAACCGCCGACCGCCTCTTCCCCATCCTCTGATCCCCAAGACAACCCGCAGCCGTTGACGCTCGCAAAGACGGCAGACGAGTACGGCGTCCTGTACGTCTACCTAACAGCCACATTCCTAGTCTTCCGCCCTCAGCGCGGCCAGATCCTCGAGGGCTGGGTCAACGTCCAATCCGAGGGCTTCCTCGGCGCCGTCGTCCTGAACCTGTTCTCCGTCGGAATCGAGCGCAAGCGCCTCCCCTCGAACTGGAAATGGGTCCCACCCGGCGAAGAAGAAGAAGACACATCCGACGCGGCAAAAAAGCCAAAGAAGAAAGTCTTCTCCTCGACAGAAGACGACGACGACTCGGAGCCCTCGTCCCACTTCGACCCGGAAAAGGAACACTTCAAGCCCATCTCGCTCGCCTCCGACGCGAACCCCTTCTCCGAAACCATGGAGCTTAGCGACCCCTCCGGCTCCGCCGAGGACGACGACTCCGCCGCAGAGGGCTACTTCCAGTCCGTCTCGGGGCACCGCGTCCGCGGCACGGTTAGGTTCAGAGTCGTCGATATCGACGTCATCCCCGGCTCCGATCGCGAGCGTGGCTTTTTGAGTATCGAGGGGACCATGCTGTCGCCCGAAGAGGAAGCCCGAGTCGTCGAAGACGAGCGTAATGGGAATTACTCTTCTAGGTCCATGACTCCTCGGCCACCACCGGGAGGATGGGAACCCCAGAGCGTCATGTCCGGCGCATTAGCAGGTTCCTCTGCTGCTACAGAGACGCAGGTTGGCACTGCCGATGCAGACACCGGAGCCTTGGAAGAATCACCAAGCAAGAAGAAGGAGCGCAAGACGGAAAAAGAGAAGAAACCCAAGTCCTCGAAGTCGAAGAAGAAAAAGGAGGAGAAATGATGCATACGCACGATAACTATCTAGATCTTGTCATTTACCACCGACGCACGGCGTCTATTTTTTCCCTGTTATATATTCAATGCTTGTTTGGCGTAAGGGAGAAATCAAAATTCATTCAGCGTTGTCACGTCATGGTATCTGCTAGTGAAATACAGAAAGCTCTTCGACCAGTCCCAGCTCCAGCCCTACTGGCTTGAACTTGATAGGTGTGGATGAGCTACATGTACAATCAAGCCTTGTTATATCAAATCACTCATATGTACGCTGCCGACCACGATTACATCGTCACCTCCTGCGGCACATCAAGCGCCAACACATCGACACCACTTTCAATCTTCGACTTGGACGGCATGTTCCCCCTCCGCATCAACTCGGCGCACTTGCTCATAATAGGATCCATACCCATCGTCGCGACCGCCACGACGGTCTCACCCTTGCAGTAGTACGCGGCGAACTTGGCGTTCTCAGGCTCGCCCTTGAGCACCAGTCCATCCCAGCCATGGGGCGCATTCCCGCAGTAGCGTAGCTGCGCGCCCAGGGCGGACCAGAAGATGGGGATGAAGGCCTTGGGGCGCAGGGTCTGCAGCGAGCCCGAGCCTGTGTTGAGGGCGTGGACGATCGAGCGGGCGACGCCGCGGCCGGAATTCTGCGCGACGTTCCAGTGCTCGATGCGCGTGGGGGTGCCTTCGGGGTCTGAGCCGGGCCCGCGGTAGGGGTATGTGGCGATGTCGCCGATGGCGAAGACCTCGTTGTTTAGGCCGGGGACGGCGAAGTACTCGTCTGTCTTGATGGAGCCGTCGTTCTCGAGCTGGATGGCTGGGTTGTCCTGCAGGAAATCGGTTGCTGGGCGGACGCCTACGCCTTGGATGACCAGGTCTGCGGGCAGGATGGTGCCGTCTTTGAGGTGGACGGCGCCGACTTTGCTGGGGTCGGCTGCTGAAGGGGTTGCCCTTTCGACGCCGGTGGACATCTTGAACTTGACGCCGTTCTTTTCTAGGTTGCGCTGGAAGATCCGGCCGACTTCGACGCCCATGATGCGCTCCATGGGGGCGGCTTCTTGGCCGACGATGGTCACCTCGTTCTCCTTGGAGAGGCAGTTGCCGACTTCCATGCCGATGAACGAGCTACCCACAATGACGATTTTCTTGTTCTTGTCGCCAACCGCCTTGAGGATGTTCTGCACATCCGTCACGAAGCGGAGCAGGAAGATGTTTCCGAGGGCATTGAACCCTTCCATGGGCAGTGTGCGCGGCACACCACCGGTAGCAAGAACCAGCTTGGTGTATGGGATGGATCTGCCTGACTTTGTGGAGACGGACTTGCTGCTAAAGTCGACGGAGGTCACCTCGTCGAAGAGGGTCTCGATCGAGGCAGCCTCGTACCACTCCTTAGGGCGCCATTGGATCTTCTCGGCATCGGGAATGAGTGCCTTGGACAACTTTGTCCTGTCGATGATGAGGTTCGGTTCTCTGGAGATGATTGTGACCTCCCCCTTGTATTTCAGTTCACGGAGGGCCTGGATGAGCCCGAGCGTACCGCTTCCACTGAACATCGTCTTGTCAGCCTGTGACTCGTGGCGCTTTAAAATTTTAAGGAGCAAGCCTTACCCGCCAACAATGACCACCTTCTCCCCAGTGGAAGGGCTGCATTTAAACACCGGATCCCTCTGTCCAGCTTTGATCGCAGCCTCGTCACCTTTGATATAGACCGCACCGTTCTTTTCGACAAGCTCAAACTTGTTCAATGCATTGGGAGCAGGTGCATCTTCCACATCACCGGTGCCAATATTGAAACAGGCTACCACGATGATCAGCATCCACTCAGCCAACTCCCTTACTAGGACCAACATACCTCCATGCCACGGACAGGTAATCCGACCATCAGGAGCAATGACACCCAGCTTCAACGGAGCCCCGTAATGGGTACATTTGGGACTCATCGCGTGCACCTGGCCATTGACTCGCAGGACCAGGACCTTGCCGCCCTCGACACCCTCGACCTCGGACTCGACCTTGTCCATGTTCTTGATGTCCGCTAGGGACGAGATGTCCTTGAGTTTGTATTTCTGCGCCATTCTGGATGGTAATGTGCAGGATAGTGTGCGCGCAGTGGTGGTAGTAAATGATCTACTAGCTTGGGTTAAAGATGGATGAACACAGCAGGAGCAAGAGCAGGAGGCGGAATTGCGACAACCACAGGCGCAGCGGCCGGCTCGATTAGATGAAAAGGATGATGATAGACGAGAAGAAGAAGATAGAGAAGGAGAAACCGGGAGCCTAGATAAATTGCAGCAAACGCGTGGCCCGCGGGGGAGGGGTAAATGCATAAGGAATCCTGTTGGACGATGGATCAATGGAGTAGATGGAGAGTATTATTATTGCTAGAGAGAACCATTAACCTTGGTAGAACATATACACGAGGATCATTCATTCTCTTCCTTCTATTTGACGTAGACTCGAGGTATGGACCCCTCCAACCCTCTATCCATAACACTGCCACTGCTGCTTCTCTTCTTCCATACCTTAAAGGTAGTAGGGGTGATTGATGATGACGTAGTGAAGGATGTCGACTGTGACCAATCACAGCACTCAAATTGTCACCCACTGTCCTATCAATACATTGTCATGTGGGTAATACTGTGGTCCTCTGAGATCATCTCCGGTTCTACCGATGCTCACATCAATGGTCCAAGGATCAATTCATTACCAGTTTATAGGAAACAACAATTACCAGAGTAGTGCCTCGCTACCTCTATACCACAACATTAGGTCTCTACCTATTTTCTACTACCACCCTATCAATCTCTGGACAAAATGAAAAAGGAGAGAGATATAGCTAAAAGGGCCGCTGCGGTTGCCGCAAGAAAGCCAAAGAGGACTTCAAAGACATCGAGGCTTTCGCCCAGTGGCTCGTCAACCATTGCAATGCTGCCCATCGTCGCGCCCCTCGAGTACACGCTGATCTTGACGGAACCAGCACGGACGCAGATGCAACCACTAAGTGGTCTTTAACCGATGATATAACCATCGAACCCGACAGAGATGATCAGTGTATGTCATGTTGCTGCTTGCCTGACCTTTCCAATACTTACTATAACTAGGGCCGATTGAGATTGTATCTCCAATACTTAGGATCATGCACAGAGCAACTGGCGAGAAGAAATTGAGCCTAACTGAAAAAGCCTCGGCCCCGAGGACCACCGAGCCTGCTGGCCCCAAGGACAACCCAGTAGAGAATATCGTAAAGCCAGCAAAGGAACAGCAAGGACAGTTTGCGAGACAAAAGATAATCAATCATGCGGCTTACATGTGCATATCTCTCCTGGCGGCATCCTCGTCTTTCAAAATTCCCTTCCGACTTCACATACGAAGGGAAAATGACCAATGACCCATCTGTGAAATCGATCAAAATGAGTCCATTGTTTTCCGAGATACTCCTCGAATGGCTCAAGCTCAAAGCGGCCAATGTCGAGTTCCGAAATGGGATGCAGCTTCAAATGGGGCCTTGACACCATCAAGTCAATCTGTCGCAGTATCTTCTACTTCAAGGGGGCAATACATGCCTTAGTGCCTGAAAATCGACGAGGAAATGAGAACGCTGCAAGCAATCGTTATGATAACTCATTGCTCCAGGGGAAACCCATCTCTGAGTGCTTAGAGCTTTTGGAAAAGTGCCAGAACCTTCCGGAAGTGGCGAATGTGATCAATGACAATGGGCGAAGATATTTCGCCTAGAATTTTACAACCCTCCACAATGGGCGCAAGGCGACTATGGAGTTCAGGCAGCGTTAAATGAAAGGAGATGTCTGCCGTGGGTGGAATTCGTTGTCTCTTTTGTGCATGCTTTGAAGTTAAGCTCATCTTATTGCAATCCCCTGCAACATCCTTGAAATGTACATGGATTGCACGCTTTCCTCACACGCTATTAGCCCCCTAGCTTCCATGGTCGTTCACTGAACCATGTGTTGCTTGCCTGACCTTTTATCAGCATACATACTATGGTCAGGGCCACTGGAGCTCGTGTCTCCAATCCTCAGGTACCATGCGGAAAGCGACTGGCGCATCAGCTTTTCGAAATCGAATCGCCGCCAAGGATGACACAAGCCACATGCTTGGCTCTTCATCTATCCTTTACGGGGCCGACGACGATGTTGCGACGACCTTTGGAGATTGCAAGAGAATCATCCAGGAATCGAAGGCCAAGGCGACCAAGTTCGCCATATGGTTGGAGCTATCCGCCAAGTTTGCGACAAGCAAGCAATCGATCATGTCGCCTACATGTGCATATATACCCTCCTGGCAACTGCCCCTGGGGTCTCGACCCCTGAAGTCTACTTGATGAATGGAGCTCTGTCGGCCACATCCCCATTCATGAGTCTGTAACGGTCAATTCCTGGGATTCGCCGTCTGGCCAGCCTGGCTGGGATTACGTCCATGTCAATGCCGTGGATAAGAACGCGGCTGGTGACTATATCCTATCCGCGCGGTTCACAAACACAATCTACCTCGTTTCCGGGCAAGATGGACACATCATCTGGAGGCTTGGAGGGAAGTTTTCAGACTTTGTGCAGGACTTCACATTCTCTAAGCAGCACCATGTCCAGTTTGTCGAGACGAATGAAACACATACAACTATCTCGTTCTTGAACAACGCTTCTCGGGCATCTTTTACTTTGAGGGTGCTATCGAGGCACTAGTCCCACAACATCGACAGAGCAGGTAAGTAAGCTCCTCATTCCTGCCCATCTGCTCAGCTGCTTCCTGCCCACCTGCTTAGCACCTTCCTTCTGTTTTTGCTGGAAGCCTGTATGTTATCTACCAGTTATGCTGTCCTTTCTCGTACCTTTTCATCTACCAATGCCAGTATGCCAGTATCTAGCAGTACTGGTATTTTGTCGATACTAGAAACCGCTGGCACTTGGGTTGCGGCGGTGGGTTTCCTCATACAGTTTGGTCGTTACATATCAACCCTACCCCAGAAGGACCCGCTGGCCCCAAGGACCCCCGCCCTCCACGTTTGGCCAAGTTCGGCGATCATGTTCATGAAGCTCTCGCTACACTTTCTGACGAAGTGACTCGGAAGCGATGGGCAGAATTATGGGCCACCATGCGTGACAAAATAAAAAGCCTAGAGGTCCAAGTAACGGAGCTGGATGCCGACAAGAAGACCCTCGAGAACAACCTAACGCAGCCCAGGCCAATCTCGAAACCGCGCAGACAGCACTTGCCAATATTCGCTACAGCCCTGCCGATACAGCATCCCGGCCGACCACACCCATTGATGACCTGCGATTTCAACTAAAGGCAGTTGCAGATGCAGAGGCTATTATGACCGAAGAGCTCTCTGATACTATTCGACGTATTTGGGACCTGGAGCCTGGTTGGGTATCTCAAGCATACCGAGCAACTGCAAAGTATCGAGCAGAGGATCGGAGACCAGAATGAACTTCCAAAATACTGATACACTCCTTTTGGCCGGAGCATCAAGGGGCTTTGCCAATCTAAAAAAATGCTCTTTAATCAGCTGGTGGACGGAGTGAGGTATCAATCACCCTACCAGCGTCCTATTGGTACCTTCAGCATTTCGACATTGTGAAGCTTCAGCGGCATGTGGACTTTTTCAACATTATGTCGACATGGAATGAGCTGGGAACAAGCGAGATATAGGCTTGTCGCCGGAGAATTCCTATCTCTGAATGGGTGGTCATTAAACCACACACCGGCTCTTGTGCAAGACGAGAAGGCTAGAAGTTTTGGGTGTGAACTACAACTTACCGACCAAGTGTGGCGGCAAAGAGCAGCAAACAAGCTGATGACTGATTTCTCCCACCATCCAGACAGGGCTCAGGAGGTCAACCCCAGGCCGGCCTTCGCTTGTGATCGAAACCGGTGTATCGGAGTCGTTCACCAACCTCCATATAATCAGAAGGAATGGAATGCCTTATCATAGATACCAACTAATCCGCTTCGCCGGCATAGGTCATCCCTAGAAGGGGTCATAATCCCTGCGCAGTCCTTCAAGCCGGTTTGAGAACTCGCCGTCGGCACAGTCTTCGCTCTACCCGTTCAGTCTCTCTGCGAATCCAGGTAATGCGGTACTCCAAATAGCCCTATGAACAAGCTGCAAACAATCGTTGTGATAATTCGCTGCTCAAGGGAAGGCCCATCTCCGGGTGCTTGAGCCTTCTCCACAGGTGCCAAAGCCTGTGGAAGTCGCAAATTTAATGACTGAAGACTGAAAGCATCGTGGAAGCACACCGGAAGTTGCACGGCATTACTAGTTTCCGACTAGTTACTAACAAGTTAGGTGCATAACTGCATATGACCAATATGAGAAAGATGGTCAAGGAAAGGCGAACCAGTTCATTGGTCCATTTTTGTTCACCGCGAAAATGAACCTGGTGCTGTATATCAAATGAAGGGAGATGCCGAAAAGATGAGGTATCAGCCATCAACACATGACATTGATATAACCCTATCAAAGTCTTTCTCGGCCATGTACCAGTTGACCGAGATTACTGATGAGCAGTCCGTTATTGTCAAGAAGTCGCAGAGAATGAACTTCTGCCTCAAGCATCAAACCAGCAAGCTGTGACGGAGAATATATATACATTGGCTCCGCCACTTCAATCCGCGGTGGCTTGAACCAGAGACGATGTAATCACGAAAAGTCAGTCAGTCCAGATGAAACGTCCTATCACAGAAGACTTATGCTCCATGAAAATGGAGTAAAAAAGTCCATGAGATTCGGTACACTCTTCCTAATGCCATGGTCATCCAACCTCTCGATTGCAAATGTGGAGTTTACACGACGAGTATGCCTCCTAGCAGAGGCGATCTTTTCCAGTATGCTTGGGGCATACAAGAGTGGTGTACAATGTATCCTGGAAGAATGCTTGCCCATTTGGGCAACCGTCTGTGATATTTACATGGAAGGGAGCATGCTCCCATTCGTCCCTCCTTGAAACTCAAAGGTCAAGGATGGGCGGTTCGAGTCATTGAGAAGTTGGTTCAAAGAAACATTGTGGAAAGTGCCAAGCTGGAGATGGCGCGTTCGATGATCCAACTCATCCTGTCTGTTCTATGGCGATGAAGAAGGTATTTTCCTGCAACACGAACCTGTACCACGGACGTAAGGCGACTATCGAGTTCCGGCAAGCCTCAGGCGCAGCGAATGAAACAGTGTGTCTGCGATGGGTAGAGATCGTGGTCTCTTTTGTTCATGCTTTGAAGATGAGGTCATCTTATCGTGACCTCCTGCAATATCCTCGAGATGTCCAGGCATTACACGCTTTTCCTTACACGCTACGAGCCCCCTGGCTTCAATCGTCGCATCCTGGAACGTCTATCCGAGGCATATCCCATCGTCCATATTGCTGTACTGGTTCATATGCCTATTCCCCCTCCCCAGGTACACAACCCCCTCCTGGACGGGATCGGGAGCAATGAGGATTATACGCCGGAGCAGCGTGTACACATGGCCGCAGCTACCAGAGAGGAAGATCGCATGTACCAGCACCTGTATCAAAAAGCTATGCGTGCGAATCCACACCCGAGTCTACCCTGGCAAAACGGCCAGCAGAAGACGAGGCGAGTTCTCGGAAGAGGGCACGAGAGATGATAATAGGGGCGCAGCATCTTGGTTCTTTTAGAAGAGAAGATCCGCTTCTTGATATGGATTCCGAAGGAAAATATACAAAGTTAGAATGGGATGTTGACACCGAGAAATTCAAGCAGAAAACCGTGTCAGATATAGAGCTCCTTCTGCAACACGGGTTCCAGATTCTCGTGGACCGATAAAAAAAAGCTTACTCTCTACCTCGTCGACCGATTGACACCAATCCTCATGGAGTACCCTGACGTCTGGACGAATACAGACTTCGTTGATATGCCTGAAGACGAATGGACGCGGATCCCCATGAAGGACGGATGGGAAGATCGCTTAAGAAGAAGCTCTAAGCGGTACCCCGTCAGTCAAAGGGATAGAGAAGTCATTGATAAGGTATTTGACGCACCGCACGACCAAGGACGCATGGCATTCCCCGACAACCACATGCCCTCCGGACACCCGGTATTCGTCGTATGGAAGGTAGTCACAGAGAATGGCGAAGAAAACTCAAATCAAGAGTGGTCGTTGACAACCGGGACCTAAATGAGGAGGCAGTCCCAGATGTATATCCATTACCTGCACAGGATGAGATCCTAGCATGGATGCACGGCGCGAAATACATCACGATATTGACGCCACACAATCTTTTACCAGTGGCGGCTCCATCCCTCAGCATACAAACACGTCGCTGTGGTTTCGCATAGAGGGCAAGAATACTTCAAGGTCTGCCCTATGGGTTTCGCAACAGTGGGACCTAATATCATTGTGTCACTACTAAACAATACGAACAATGCCATGCAGAAAGAGCGAACACAAGCGAGGCAACAGGAGTTGTCTGCAAAGCTTTACCACTGTCCTGTTTGCAATGTGTCGTGTCTGAATAGGTGCTTCCCCAGGCTATTCGTGCCCTGACAGCAAAAGAACAAGTGACCCTACAAGCGAAGGGGCTCGAGGGAAACAAGGAAAACCTGATCATGAAGGAGCTAGGATACTTTCAGTCTATATGAAATGCTCCTTAGCTATGTACTCCGCTGCAATATTTATCTCGTGATCGCTTTGCTGCAAGGGAACGATGTCAAAATTCCCATGAAGATCATTGAAACTGAACAACATCAATGGAATTTTTGATCATGGACTGGCCTTAGCCTTTGAAGAGAATAAGCATGATTCAAGAATACGAATCTAAGTATCTTCCTCATCTTCCGTAGATCAAGCAGCAACCTATTGTTTTCTCAGCTATTCTGTCTCACCACTATCTTCATATTCAGAATCCACTATCCCTCTGCTTCCTGTGAATATGCGCATGTCTCCCAGGAGCAAGAACCCAATTCCCGCATAGAAATCCCATAAACCTCCATATCCGAGCCTAGCAAACGCCCTAGTCCCTCTCTTCCCCTTCAACTATAACCCCCTCAACTTCTTCTCCTGCAACCATTCCTCTAGGTGAAACTTCCCCTTAACTCCTCAGGTTCCCCATCCCACTGAAAAGTAACACCCACAATAGTCTCAACGCCATCAACCCCATCAAGAAGATCAATCTGGCAAGTCCGAAGGTAATACTTGTCCGTCTCGTAGACCTAATCTATCCAAATGTTCCTCGACCTGGATCTCGTACGCCAGTCCGTCAACAGGCTGAAGCGGGAAGCCACCAACAAGGAAGCGCAGGATATGGCCCCCAGAGCTTGATCTCGAAGCCTATCACTCTAGCAGGACGCAGCTGGTGTGGTTCTGGCTCTGACAGGTGCAGGACTCTGGTGAGTGTGGATGCGTCCATTAGCGTTTACCGTTCCGTAGAAGAAGCAATATTGTGCTCGGAAAGGGCGGCTGGGCCAGCTCGGAACTTCTTTCGAGGGATCGGGATCATCTTCAAGGAATCTGCGAAGTATGAGAGACGGCCACAGGGTTCTTGGCTAACCAATGCTTGACGCCTGACGGACGGTGAGTCCTCGTCTGAGGCGTCCATCACTGCTGTATGCTGGGGTTGCTGTTTGCTAGTTAGCAATGAATATAGAGATAGAGACAGACGGTGATGACAATACAATCCTCCGCCGAGACGCTCGAGAGACAGAGGTTTGATATCAGGGGCTATGCGACGTAACCATCCGATGGAGGTGGGAGAAGTGAGAACATGCACAGCTAAGAATACCTCAGACTCCACTCTAATCCTAAGGCCATGCAAAGACTGTCAGTAGAAGGTTGGGCAGATACTTTTTACTAAATAGATTAAGATGAGAGGAATGATAGAGATAACTCAGGAGGACAACAGATTGTTACTTCTTCAACCGGGATTAACAAGGAGCTATGCAATACAGCTACGACTTACTATGAAGGCATCATCATGGCCAGGGCAGTGAAAGAAGCCAGGGACAGCACGAAGCCTAAAGTAGGAGCAACCAGAGGCCGCCATGCCAGAAGGGGATCGGGATGATGGTCAGGGCAGCGGTGCAATAGGAACATCTATAAGGTACACCAAATAGTCTACAGAATACCTCACTAGATAAAGTCAACAATTGTGTTTGTCACTGACTACGGAGTACCTGTTCAGGTAGCCCTGTTTCTCTTCCGACTCTATTGTGTAGAATTTCCATATAATCCGCTCGCCTGGTGGTTTCAAGCCAATCAAAAAGCGAGTTCCGTTACGTCACGACGCAGAGAAAGAAAGAGGTTCAGCAATTAGATAGCTATGTGGTAAAATAGGTAACGTAATCAACCACCGAACCGCGAATACCACCGAACCGCGAATTTTCGCAGCTCTCTCAAAATATTTGAATACACAATTATCAACGCGTGCTATCCCTATCAATTTTATACAAAT
>JACBAD010002005.1:0-75498 GCA_014281905.1 Aspergillus hiratsukae
GGTCGGTGAGGGAGGGCAACAATATGTTGCGACTAGGTTTCACCTACTCCTTTCTGCGACTCTGATATACTATTCGATCGAAGATTTTCGGGGCTATATCCCCTTTTTATTCCCGACTCCGTCCTTGTGGGCCACTGCAGACTGCAAGCCCTTGCAATCGACAGCAGCACCAATGTGTCTGATCTCCCGGACGACCACCCAGCCAAGGAGCTTTGTTGTACCGTCGAAGCGGTTGAGAAGTACATTCTTCTCCCGTCGATGCCACCGTCCGTAGCTGAGGCGTGCGGTGTGAACGTTCGTCCAGGCAGTCGCCAGGCTCGAAGCGGCCCGGGAGGGGGTGAGGACGCAGAGACGGCGCAAGAGGGCAAGGCCCCATTGTTGAGAGTGGTGAGATATATGGTGGTCGACGATGCTCACATGTCTCTCTTTGGTCGAAGTGCAGCAGCAGCCCATACACTAAAGGCAAAGGCCATACAGGACGACCATCACCCGGACCTGGTCACTGCAATCATACCGAATGAAAGACCCAGGCGATGATCAGCTTGTCCTACACACCAACAATGGGTTCTCAAAGCGCTGCAACAACACATCGGATTATCTTAGATTGCTGCCAAAACCAGAAGGTCATTATCTCCAGTGCCAGCACAGCTGGCTCGCCGCGTTGCCGCCCTCATGGCGACGCCGATTGCCGGACGAGATGCTGCCATGAGGGCGTCCTTGCGCAGCGAGATGGAGGCTACCACGGGCTTTGCCCACCGATAATATGGGTATGCTCGTCCATGTGCTGCGTTCGATCAATCACAACCTGTTCGAGCTGCGCGGAGCCGTGAATGCGCTGGCCGGATTCCCCGCCCCCGCCCCAGAGGACGAGATGGTGTCGATTGAGAAGTTCGCTGGACAGGCTGGCCATGAGGAGTAAATGGGTTCCTGTATCTAATCGTTTTACTGCAATGCAATGCCGCCGCTGGTTCGGCGATGACCGCACCAAGCATGGCGAGTCACTTGCAAGCTTAGGTTGCTAAGTGATGCTGGGCTATCCGCTCAGGTGACTCACCATGAAAGAGATGAATGAGCGGTTGTCGATCATACTGCAAGTCAACGAGAGCAGATGCCGGGTCTTAATTCTTGCGATCATCTTCAACCGCTCGCTGCATTCTCGACCCAGTACCTAAACTCCACAAAACAACTGTGCCTGCGGATTTTGACTACGGAAATTCTTGACGAAACCCGCACTCTGCTCTGGATACTCACTGTCAAGAAAACCTCTATGGAGCGGCACTCACACATTCAAGAATTCAAGGGCGCCGGCTACCAGGTCCTTGTCACGGTTGACGTTGAAAGCCGCTATGATACTCTGTCAGAAATCTGCTCCCTGCCGTCTTAGGGTCATGTCATGTGTCAACAATGTAGATAGCTTCACCATAGTCAGCTCACTCTCCCTCGAGCTAGATAGCCATCCATGCCATATCTATCTTCGTTCATTCTCTCCCACCGCTCCATAGCATAGTCAATGTTAAACCGGACTCTCTCCCTTATCTCTGTGCGGTGTTAACGCTATATTCTAGACGGACCCCCTGAGCATTGGAACGATTTCAGATCTGCGTGGTAAAGAGCGTAGCACGTCTGTTCGGATGGCATGACCTATACTGAACAGGTTCAGCGACCTTCCTTCGGCGATGCGCAGTCCTTGAACTATCGATAATTGAGGAAGGAGCTCAGCCGGTGATCAAAGTCGGGATCAATGTGCATTCGTCTCAATATATCATAGATCAATCGCAATTCCCACAGCGAAATGACAGGTGAAGGCCATGCCAGCGTTGAAAAGGTCTAACTAACTTGAGGTGAGCGAGAAATTGAAATGAACCAACGTCGAGCATGAATAATGGATTTGAACACGATTTCTTGAGCAGCATGACAGCAACGATCTGCATCACGACTCAAAGAGATGGTCAGTTTGAAATCTCCGAGCTATTGATCCTTGAGCTCAAATAGATATGCCAAGGCCCAAAGGAGCTCATTCTGGAATAGCCGAGCCAAGCACGTTAGGAGATCTACATATTGCTGTTTGCAACTTGAACTTTGCTGTTGACTTGACTCCACATTGATTAATCTCGGTCGGTGCACTATGTGGATAGTGCGTCCCGATGGAAATACACTATGATTATTGCGGGTTGAAGGGTTCACACTTCAGAATTCAGACACTGGCCAAAGCATTTGACCGCTAAATGCATCGAAGTTATGATTCTGGTGAAAGAGGTTAACTGGTATCTCGTGAACCAAGTCTACGCTGGACATTTCTCGTTGTCCAGCGGATTCAGTCCAGCCTCGACGGAGTGCCTCATGGAGTGCCTCATGGAGTGCCTCTAGCTATAAGGTGACAAGAAGCCATGCCTCGCTTTTGCCTTTTTAGACTTCCCCTTAAGCGTTCGGAGAGATGAAACTGTTGCCAAGCTCATGTAATTCCTATTTTTGACTCAAGCTGATGTTGACATATGAAGAACCCAAATAATACTGTCGATCATTTCTTCTCACCAAGGCACCAAGCAGTGCAAGCACAGAAATGGCAGATCTTAATAGAGAAGTTCAGAAGGATATGCATCAGGTGGATCACCGTGTACCTCGATAGCACTTTCTGATGTAGATGACATTATGGAATGCCCGAGGATCCATGGCTGAACTGACGAGCTGCGCGAGTGCTCCCTAAGAAAGTCAGGACCTCTCTTGATACCGTTTGATGGTCTCTAGGATTAGGAGTGAGGCAATAGATGTCTGTGCTACTCTGTGTTGAAGAAGCTAACGAACTTAGATTTATCCTGATTAGGATTAGTGCCTGGTTCCTGCCGCAAACCATAACTTCCCCCCTGTACTAACCCATACAGGTCTAGCGTGGACTCCCCCATTCCATAGTATTCGATCTAGTGTTTTCTACCCCTTTTGTTGATGTCTGGGTCGAACTCAATAATGTCCACAATCCACCATCGTCGTCGTCATCCATCCTCCTACTTCCATGTCAGTCAATGTTATGCATAACGCACGTTGGAATGTCTGAGACTCTCCGGTCGTCAGCGGCTGTGGGAAGTTGCAGACCAAGACCAATGGTATGGACCGTCTATTAGAGAGGTTGAAGTACTCTGAACGATCGCCCGTAATACCAACATCATCCTGAAGACCTGAACGCTGCGGGCTGTGCTCAGCTGTCTTCTCATTTTTACTGGATCAGGCAGTGCCACGCCCACATTCAGATTTCAGAAGAATCCAATTAGTGACTAAGTCTTCAACTAACTCACTAGTTCTACTTCGATCTTTTTCTTTTGTCAATTTTCCGTTACTTGTAAAGTGTACCTGCAGCTAACTGGACGCCTGTGGCCTTGCCCCCTCTCTCTGGCTTGACGCCTTGACTGCTTGTCATGCCCCGTGGCAGAAGTTCTCCGCTTCCTCCACAGTTCCTCAGCACGAGTTCCTGCAGCTTGCTGCATTTGCATGGGTTGGAACTTGCATGGATGATGCCATTATTATTGCCGGCAACCTAAGGATCAAAACACCTACGAGGCTACGAGTCCCCGACTAACGACTTACATACATGAAACCCGACTAAGAATCTCATTCCTCTTGTGGGGATGATCGGCCTTGGACTGCCGTCCCGTTCTTCTTTTTGACTGGTCAACCTTTCCAGCTCGTGGTATGTGGAAACAAAGAACGCAATTCTATTTGGTGCTTGCAAAGTCAACTTCGCGAACCACAAGTCTTGAAAGGGGAGGGGGAGATAATGGGGGCGTGGGAAAGAAAATCACACTTGCAGTGGATGACCCTGAGTTCAGGCTCTCCATCGTTCAGCCTGTGGCCCTCTTTAACTCACTCATCTTGTCGTGAAGACTGAAGAGACACACTCGTGGATCCTACTCAAGCTTCATTCCTTCTCCTTTCCCTTTTCCATCATCGTGCGACTCCTTTATCGCGTTCCTTATCGGGCCCGGGTTTCAGTTACCATTCGACGTTTGCACGAATCACTATTGACTGACTGGCAAAAGTGGATATACTTAACATACCAGAAGTGGTCTTGAACAGTTGAACTCTTTGCCTTCGGTACTTTGTTTCCCCACCGTCCACCACTACCTGCCTCCATCCAACTCGTCTTCGCTCCCCTTTTGCAGATTACTTTACTTTCTCATCCTCCTGGTCCCTACATCTTTAATGCTCGTTATACGCGATCCATAATGAGTGTCGTTGCCAGTAGACACGAGACCGCTGCTGTGCCCTATACGACAATCCCCCATCATGGCCAAGTCGTCCAAAACTATAAGGATGCTGCCTATGGGGTGACAGTACAGCAGATTCCTTCACGAAAGTCGTCGGTCTCTTCATTCAAAAGCAATTACACTGTTTCGACTTCTCCTACCTCCTATTCTCCTTCCTCACCCACTTCTTCATATCGCCAATGCGACTCTGCTGCTTCGCTGGACAAGATTCTGGAGCCGGTCTTCAAGCGTCTACCCCAGGAGGTATACGATGGCATTCTCAGTCAACTGCAGTTTCTGCATACAGGCCCGAACCAGCCTGGCTGTTTGACATGTTTCCAGCGCGACCTGTACGCTCTTTCCTTGACTTGTCGAGTATGGGAAAGAGTAGTTCGCGCCAAACTGTGAGTGAATTCGTCCACAGCTATTTGATGAGTCTTAAAACGCTGACGCGCTTTGCCATGAAGCTATACTCGCATTCACATTATCGGAAATGATTCTCCTGCTCAGCTGAAGAAATATCGGATGAAAAGGGGCAGCCGCCTGAAACTTTTAAGACGGACCCTACGCGAAAGGAAATCGTTAGCCAACCTTGTCCTGGAGCTTCGTGTTCCGCAGATGGACCTTCTCTTCACAACAAGCAAGCACAGCAACCAATGGCAAGAATACCGCGACCTTGTCGCCTCTGTTGTAATGGTGTGCCCCAACCTGGAACGGTTGTTGGGTTTGACCATCGTGTACAACCACGAGTTCGATCGCCTGACCCATGCACTATCGACACGGAAGAAGCTCAAGGAACACACATGGATCTTGGGAGAGGGCCCGGAGGTCTCCGAAGAAGAGTCTCCGCGCAACACCTCCTGTCCGGGCAGCTTGGGTCCTCTGCAGATGTTTGAGTTTCTGGATTACCATGCTTCGTGGTCGAATCTGGATACTCTAATGCTCTATGCGTTGAACGGAAAAAGTGCCCTCGAGCCGAGCATCTTCCTTCGCATGTTCCACCTATTACCCTCGCTGCGTCATCTTTGCATCTCATCCTTTGATGCTGATGCCTTTGCAGACAGTGCTTTGCTGTGTCTACCGCCTCTGGAGTCACTCCGGCTGGAAAGCCTGCCAGGTATCACTGATACCGGACTATCACAGTACACCTCTCGCCCGGAGTCTGGCTCGCTGAAGTCCCTGGCGCTCGTTGAACAGAACATTCAATCTTTGCTTGTAATCTCAAAGATTTTAGCATCGCTTAAGAATCTAGAGCGTTTCAAGATCGTGCAGACCAACCATTGTCCGACGTTGAATGCCGATGGGATTGTTTTTCAGCCGCTGTTTGCTTCGTCCAGTCTGAAGCATCTGCATTGGGACGTTGCTTGTCCCAATCCGAATACTGCCCTGACGAGACTAGACTGTGCCCCATTCGCCAAGCCACCAAAGCATATTGAGACGCCAAACTCGCATCTGGCTCAAAGCATTCTTTGCTCGGGTTTTCCCCGTCTGGAGACCCTTCGAGCACCCTCAGATATAGAGCCTCCAGGAATTCTCCAGGCTGTCTGCCAGCCTATTCCTAGAGGGCAGGCCCTGATCAATTCTGACCGATACAGCCTGCCTCGGAGCTCTCATGGCTCTGTTAGTACCCGCCCATTGGCCCTCCCAGCGGGCAACAATCTAACGTCAGCACGGATACGAGCGCAGACCTTCATTGACATGGCTGCCAAGGATACGGAAACCGGACTGCAAGTTCTCATCACTGATCACTCAGATTCGTACATACCCGACAGTGCCTTGGAGGATGCTTCAGATGATGAGCCTGATCCAGACATGGAGCAATACGGATCGCCATCTTCTGGCGGGAGGTCAAAAGAAGAGCGCGATGGGCCGGTCACAGTGTACAACTTCCGGATGCCAGCGTATATGGGCCGAGTGGGTACTAGAACTTCGGAGAACGATGTCTCAATACCGCGCTTCATACCCCGCCCAGACCTACCTGGTCAGGACGCCGATGGCGGCCTCGTTGGATGGAAACACATCCTTGCCTCAAACCAGTCGTTGACCTACGCCGCCGGAGTCGGGGTCAACTGTTTTGGCAGCAAAGGTAGCCTGATAACCCCTCCCCCTCCCGAGGAATCGCCGCCATCCCCAGCTTCCACGACTGCCACAAGATTTGGATGGGGCAGCATTGGTAGTCGCTCCGCGTTGGGAACAAGTCCTATCACACCGACGACCCCGTCTACTCCCATGAGCCTCGTGTCTCCGACCGGGCTTCCCTGGGACAAGGATACCTGTACTGGATCCTGGAATTATAGTCACAAGAAAGGCAGGGACTGGTGGTTTCATATGGAACGCGATCGTCCGGGAAGTGTCGAAATCGTTGACGTCAAACGTCTCTTCTGACCGAGCACTCTACGATGCGATGCTTTAACTGATGCAAAATTATCCCACGATGCAACACCTCCTCCGCATCTTTCCTTTTCTTCTCAATCCTAGCATACAATGGGACACAGTCCCAGATTTATATGCAAGCACGACGGCATTCACCGGTTGATTCGTCTCATGTTACCTCATCGGTGCAAATCAATGCCGCTTTGCCCTGATTTCGGGTGAGGTTTTCTTTCTTTCACGATGGACACATACATGCACATCTACTCGCATGTTGTATGGAAATCGAATTCATGTCTGGACATGTATCTCTCCATTCTCCCTTCTTTCTCGTTTTCATGCATGAGTCAGGGCATTTTCCCGGAATTCTTAAGGCGCTGCTGGAGTCCCCTTGGACTGGTTACATATATCCCCCTTCAGTTTCTTCGTTTGGCTTTCCTCCTCTTTTTAATTTATTCGGAGGCTTTCCTCTGTCTTCCTCGTGATTGATGAGCACACTCTGTACAGTACCGAGTCCGCCTTCGGACAAGTCATGGTCGGATATACATAATGTGTATTTCGCTTAATACAATCAGATAAAAGAAAAACCGAAAGACATTCATGTCGGTGCTACGCATGCTTCCAACAATAGGTATCTTACTAGATATTCACTCCGGCACCATGAGAGTTATTCATACCATTATGACTGTTTATCTATCTGCCAACGGATCCCAAGACAGGTGTTGATAGGAGACATACAAGATAATAGGAAACGAAGATGATCGCATGCATACCGAAGAAAGGCTTCGAGCGACTCAACGACGGAGATACACGGTCATCAGAGTAGGAGATGAGAGATGTAGACAAGAGGAACGGCATTGATTTGTAATATCTCTAGACATAGATACCCATGTTTGTGTCTTTCTTCTTGGCCTGGACCTCGGCGATAGCATCCACGTAGTTCTCATGTCCGACCTTGCTCATGCCTTTCCGGAGAGCAATCATACCGGCTTCCACACAGACGGCCTTCAGCTGCGCACCGCCGAATTCATCGGTACTTCGAGCCAGTTCGGCCCAGTTGACGCCTTCATCTACGGCCATCTTGCGGGAGTGGATCTGCAGGATGTTTGCCCGTGCCTCCTCGTTGGGTAGAGGGAATTCGATCTTGCGGTCCAGTCGACCGGAACGGAGCAGGGCGGGATCAAGGACGTCGATACGGTTCGTCGCGGCCAGGACCTTGATGCGATCGTCCGAAGCAAATCCGTCAAGCTGGTTGAGAAGCTCCAACATGGTCCGTTGTACCTCACGGTCACCGGACTTCTCGGAGTCGAAACGCTTGGTACCCACAGCGTCGAGTTCGTCAATGAAAATGATCGAAGGAGCCTTCTCTTTGGCAAGAGCGAAGCAGTCCCGGACCAGCTTGGCACCGTCACCGATGAACATCTGCACCAGCTGAGGTCCAGCAAGCTTGAGGAACGTAGCGTTTGTCTCTGCGGCGCAGGCTCGCGCAAGAAGGGTTTTACCGGTACCAGGAGGACCGTACATCAGAGCACCTGCAGAAGAGAAGATAAGCGTTAGGGATGCTGGCCAAACGACAAGAGAGCAGGACTCGGAAAAAGAAAGATTGACATACCCTTTGGTGCCTTGATACCGATCTTCGTGAATCGTTCTGCCTCCTTCATGGGCCATACAATAGCTTCGACAATCTCTTCAATCTGCTTGTCCAGACCACCGATGTCCGTGTACTTCTCTGTCGGCTTCTCGTCGACCTCCATGGCCTTCACACGATTGTCATATTCGGCGGGTAGTGTATCCAAAATCAGATATGAATCCTTGTTGACACCGATCAAATCAGCAGGCTTCAGTTTCTCGTGATCTACCAGACCGATGAGAGGAAGGTAGATGGTCTGTCTGGTCGATGTCTTGATGACAGCGGACTTGCCCACTCGGGTAGCGTCAAGATCGATGTTGGCTCCTTCTTCGGCGGCCTCTGCCTCAACGTCCAGATCCAAAAGCTCGACGACGTTTCCGACGAGGTACGGTAGTTGCCTGTGAATAGAAGTGTCAGAAGCGTAATTAAAAAGCTTTCAAAAACCTCCAAGTGATAGTTCTGCAACATCGCCACCTCCGGAGTCCCGGAAAGCAATGGCAGTAGGACGGAGCTGAAGTGGATAGCGTAACAAGAATGTCGTACCTGTTGTTCTCAATTTTCTCCTGGTTATCCCTCACCTTCTCCCGCATCGTATTCTGTTCGTGTGTCAATCGTTGGTACTCGCTCTTCATTATGCGGAGCTCATTCTCCAACATCCGCCGCCGCTTGACAATGTCTGCTGTGCTCGAGGTGAGAATCTCCTCATCCAGTAGCTCATCTTCTTCATCCTTCTTCTTCGCATCAGCATCTTTCATTTCAGCATCGCCATCGCCTCCAGGCTGCTGGCCGTCACCATCGCCATCGCCCTGGTCCTTCTTCTTGTCTCTCTGCTCGCGTTCGAGATCCTCCAGATCTTCAAGGGTCGACATGGTAACAGGCGAAATGTGGGAGTATTGGAGCTGATTAAACTTGCGGAATCAAAGGGTAAGAGGGTGTGTAATCAGGAAAAAGGGAGAGTATGGGAGATTGAGATAGAAGGTTGGAGGCTTGAAGCTGTCCTGGCGATGCTCTGAGCTCAACCAAACAACGTCAGCTGCTCTGCCTATGTCACGTGATATTGACTCTACCGGCGACCACGATCGTCTCCGCTAATTGTCAATTGAGGATTGAACTGTCTGCTGTATCTTACTAACAGGCATCCACATCATATATACATGCTGAACTCGAATCCAAAATAGGGACTTTTCAGTAACTTAAACATCTCTTTAGGTCAACCTCCCCATTCTGACATAGTCACATAGGTACCTAATGAAAATGTGTAAAGGTACCTATATTATACATACCTGTGGCTCTGAGCTTCTGTTATTTCTAAATCTAAACCATATAATAAGATTAAATAAAAGTAGGCTAGACAAAGTAGAGGAGAATTATTCTGAAGAATAATAGGCATTAATAATTCTATAACATAACGTATGATATACACCCTTAATAAAAGTCTAGTATTCTACTTGGATAACTACCTAACTTACCTAAGATATCCAGCCAGAGCTTAAGCTAGAGGAAAGGGCCCAAAGGGGAGCAAAGATAATGAAAATAATAAAGAAAAATAATAAGGATAAAGAAGATATGGCTATAGATAGCAAGTATGAAGAAGGCATGGATAAGTCTGAAGAAGACATGGATAAGTCTGAAGAAGACATGGTTAAGTCTAGAGAAGATATGGTCAAGTCTAAAGAAGACATAGTTAAGTCTGTAGAAGATATAGATAAGTCTAAGAAGACATGGATATTTTGCACATTGCCCCCAGCTTCGCCGAATGAGCTCGAGTGCGCCGGCCGGCAGTAAAATGACCTTGGATCTCAAATGATGAAATAAATGGCCAGATAATATCGGGAACCTGGGGCGCAACTGCACCGATTAGGGTCCATTGAGGATTTCAGTTTGAATTTCATTATGCTTCGTTCTTCACAAGATTGTCTGATATGTACGCCTAGTAGTACTCCCTATGTACATTTTTGCATCATAGCCTTTACAGAAGGGCTTCCCAGGCATCCCGGTGAGGGTTGACCTTTGGCCGTCGTCCTGTAGCAAAGATACTGTTGGGCTCTTTTCTTACAGAAGCGTATTGGGATTATCGGGGAGGAAAGCAAGGTTACCCAGATTTTCAATAACCCTTTCTCTTCCGTATTTCAGAAGTCGATAACGAGAGATGAAGTCGTCGTTGTTGACTAATGAAGCGTTAGTAAGAGAAATACTGACCCAAAGTCGGTAAAAGGAAAGGCAGAGGAAAGGCAGAAGTATAACATACTATATCCACCACACATCCGCCGCTTGCCAGTGAACTCGGAACGACCATGAAGCATTCTCCAGTTGTCGAAAACTAGAAGCATTATTAGCCGAGTCCGGCAACAGGGGGTTTAAGCACTTACTGAGCGCAGTTCCGGGCTGAAGCTGTGTCCATATTTCAACGCTCGGGCGCTGTATAATATTGTTAAAATGGCGTGCTGCGTTATACCATCGGTTCTGCTCCTTCAATCCCCAGTTCCGTTTCGCTGCTCGATCGTAGTTGTTCCATCGAACTTGGTATAGTCGCATCAAGTCGGGATGAATTTTGAAGACAGGGGTCTGCTCTGCGGGTTGTATGCATACGTCCTCATTCCCACTTGAGTGGTATGGTTGTTTGGTAGCGGCGAGGGCTCCGCAATTTTTTGGATTCTCTTGTCGCATGATGGAGGCAGCCTTGAAACCGTCTACAAGCAAGCTGGCCCCGCCATGGCCATCAGTGTGCGACAAAAGGTGGAATAGTTGAAGTCTAGACGGGTCAGTGAAATATGTGTTATCTGTATGCGCGCCTAGAAATTCCGTGGTGTACGCAGTATCCTTGAAGGTCAAGTCGGATGTGAAGTCCCAGAAACCTCCTTTGATGCATTAGCAGGATATCTTTGTGTAGAAAAGTTCAGGCTGACAATAGCCTGCGGGGAGGATTTATTACCGTAATGAGTGTGTCTGACAAAGGCAATACGTTCGAGAAGCGCTTTGGTCGATTCAGGATCTACAGGGACTCCTTTCACGAAACAGAAACCCCATTCGTACTTGGCGGGCGTGAGCTGGCGAGCACATCTTGAGTGAAAAAGAAACTCACAATCTCATCAAACCATTTTAACAACGCGGCGTCGTCAGACATAACTTCGGAGTACTCGACTTCAGGGTAAGAGTCCTCATTTGGATTGTAGGATGAGAATTTTCTGGGGATGATGAATTAATGGAACGCGGTAATATACAGCATGGAGATGATACGAACCTGAATTTGAATGGCGCGGAGAATGTTTTTCTCTCGATGGTGAGGTTGACATGTGTATTTAGCCATGAATATGGATATAATCCCGTATGTCCATCAGAAACTTAGACTAAGTTAGCCTGTTGTCCACTGGCCTAACGTTTGTAAACCATACAGAGTACTTCAACGAGATTAGGCCCGTATGTGATATCTTTAGCATCGACGGCAGGGTGTATCTAAAACGCAACCAAGCGAAGACGATTAGCAACTACTTAGGCGGCCAAACCGAACGGCATGTCATACCGAGAAAGTATCGACAGATCTTTGCTTCGTATCTGGGTGGAGGCACGATGGGCACTGGCAATTTTCCCTAAAGATGCACAAAAAGCACTGTGTGAGCGTCAATAGCGAATGTTAGCAATATTAGTGAGCTCACCTGAGGAAAAATGGTCCGCTATTACCTATTAGCAAGTGGTGTTCTCTTGCACCATAAAGGCGAAGAATCATGATGTATGGTCTCACTTACAACTCCCCGTAACGGTCCACAGTTGAACCAAGAGGACCTCGGCGCACTCGAACAAACCTTCTCGCAACATGCCTCGGTGTCGGATCGAACTCCGCATTCGTCTTCCGGTCAACTGCGTCTGAATTGGTTGTCGAGGAGGTCTCGTTGGTGGTCGCCTTTAAATTCTCCTTTCCATCAATGAATGCTGTATCATCTCCATCTGCCAATGTCTTTTCGTTTTCCTCCGTCGAAGATGTCTCCTTCACAGGCGCTGCTGATGGGGTTCTCTCTTCATCCGTCGCTGAGGTCTCTGTTGAAGGCGCCGGTGAGGTCTTCTGTTCACGCTCGGAGAAAGTGTCTCTCTCATCTCTTGCAGGCGTCTGCTTCTCCTGCGCTGACGTTGTCTCGTTTTCAGACGGAATGCTTGAGTAACGGCGGATGGACACGGGCTGCCGATTCAGGGTCAAAGGACGGACTGCGTTTGGCAGGCCCCGAGAGCTGATTGCCTGTACTGCATCGTTAGTAAGGTAGAGACATAACTGATTCCCGGTATAGATTGAGGGTTACGTCGATTGCATACCGAACGCGTGTACTTCGTAGTAAGTCCTGTCGCAAAATGCCTTGCGCTAACTGTCGCGTTAGTCCATGTTGCCAAAAAAAGAGCCGTCCAAAAGTATTACCAGACATGTTTCAAGGCCCGGGGAGCCCTGAGCGAGGTACAAGGGTTCATCCTTTGTGGATGCTTCTGCAATGGCTACAGAGTGAGGTACCAGTTGGGAGGAAGGATGTGCTTTCTCCGCATTTTGATATCTATCTCGGGGCGAGACCCCCTGTCAGATCACGTGCTTTATACAACGGAGCTATCAGCTTTGACGACAATGCCAATAGTCGTGATATGTATGACAGAAATGACGAGTAAGGTTCTCTATCATTGAGGTACTACTCTACAGTGCTTTAGATGATTGAAACTTGGCCTGACCGTACGACTTATATCTTGTGAGTTTGTTTGTTTGGTCTAAATCACAGCCGAGGAACTTTTCCCAACCACGGACAAAATGGTTAGCTTTGCTTCTATAAACTCACGATTGTATGGCCCGAGAACAATGCGTGAACAGCCCTCCTCAGGTGCGTCTCCCTTCAGACTTCCTCGATAGGAGTGGGCCAACGACAACATTACCCAAGCCAAATTAAAGGGAAAGAAGAGTATGGATGTAAAAAATAGATGATAGGTCAAAACAATCTAAGGAACACGTCGGAGGTGGCTGGACTGAGCGTCAACTCGGGGTATCTACTTGAAAAAATTCGAGGAGCTTCAAAAAGTCTCATGCAAAATCAGTCTCTCCGTTCGCGCCAAACAATGTGCCGTTCCCCTGCCATCCAATACAACGCCGAAGAACAAGAACGAAGGACGAAAGAGACCATTCAACGACCCAGAGTCCATACAAGTAACCTTTCATATATGCAATAATGCTGCCTTTCAAGGCGAAGCTTCCGTGTCGTTTGACAGCGTGCAATCTGTCCTCAAATAATACGGTCGAAGAAGTTTATCAAGCGAATATCACAAGAGATTGTTGGTTTAGCACCTGTGAAGAATTAGCGCTGAAGAGCTGCAGTCCCGGCTAGGAACAACCTACATCCTGTAAAAGCAGCTGCCCTCGGCATAGCGCAGGTTGTCCGTGGTCTCCAGTTTGTAAGAAATCTGGATGTCTAGATCACGAGGGTTCTTATCGTTTGGCTTATTCTCCAAGATACCGGACACAGACTCCTCTTCTTCAACAGTGAGAACATCGCGAAGATAGAACACAGTTTGCTTCCAGTGTGTGTACTTGGCGTGAGGGCCAGTGGAGAAGCTGATGGGTTTGTGGCAAGCGGTGAAATCAATGTCGAACCACGCGATGATGGCGTGAATGAAATCGCTGCGCTTGACGGGAAGGGAGAAGGGAACTCTGAACGCCAGGTCTGCTTTGGTGACCGTGTAAAGATCGAAAGTGATAATAGAACAAGGATCCGTGACCAGGGCCTTAAGCTCGACGGTATCGACAAGGGGCTCCGTAAGGGCAATCTCCTTCATGGGGCTGTAATTGAATCCGTAGACGTTGTCCCAGACTATACCGAATTAGTACTCCCTTGAAAACCTAACATAAGCGAGGGATCTCTCACATCCGATCTTGTCATCCTTGTACTCGCCGTCCTCAATCGCAGCCAAGTACATGGTGGCCTTGTCAGGGAAAATCTTGCCGCCAGGAGCAAGGTAGCGATCCCGAGCGTACAGAACGGTATCCAGCATGCTTTCATAGAGGAGGAAGTATCCCATCCACTCGGAGATAATGATATCCACCGCAGGGAACGGGAGCTGAACCTCCTCCATCTTTCCCTGAAGAAGAGTAATCTTGTCTGAGAGGCCGTTGACCGCGACAATCTCGCGCGCCTTCTCGATGATCGAGGACATGTCCACGCCGATTACGTGCTTGGCGCCTGCCTTCGCGGCGAACCTTTGAGCCATAACATCAGTATGTGGAGTGGTTATTTATCCGAGACATGATAAGACGTACATGCTGAGAATACCGGTACCACACCCCACATCGAGAACAACCTTGTCCTTGAAGATGTGGCGGTTCTGATAAATGGAATCGCGGTATGACCGAGTCCGGACGTCGTCTTTCTGTGAAGGGATACTATCAGCACTAATATCACTTCGATCCCGGGTTGTATATGAACTTACAAGCATCTCCTCATGAATGCCTTAGCACGGATTTGTGTCAGCTTCTTCAACAATTTGTGGACAATAGGCAAAATTACCATGATGATCATAGCTGTGAACAAAAGTCAGACATAAGATCATACAAATCAGGGGGAAATAAAATCATACCTCGTGAAGTAACGTACTTCGGCATGGTCCATGCCCACCATACGATCAGCACTGCTGGTGATCAGGGCCGAAGGCTCTGCAGATTGTTGTCTCTCAACACCTTCCATCTTGAAAAGAGAGATGCGATTCGGTTGATAAGGGGGAAAAATAGAGAAACGAAGAATGAATCGATGAAAACAAAGGGTAGAGGCCAACCAAGAGAGCAAGACCTGCTTTTGTGATGGGATGAGACGAGAGAAATAAAGTAAATATTATCTCCAAATAACCCCTCAAGCTCGACTTTTTTTCCCTCTTACTTTTGCCATCAATAGAAATCTTTCCTCCAGAATGACGCTAAGTTCTGATTAAGGTTAGTCTGAACTTTGTTGGCACTAGACCTTTTCTGGTAATCTCCATGTGATTTCTTAAGCCCTCAGTAATCATATCTGATTAGGGTTTGATGTACAACAGCTCGGTGTTTTGTCCGAATGTCGATATATTATTCAGGTCTTCACCTTGTCTATTTGAAAAGGAGCATCTACTTGCCTCTTGGATATATTATTCTTGTCAAAATTTTCAGACAAAGCTGTTATAGAATTGTCACCATGTATGCGGGGATCTCCAGGATCCAGGTCCTTGTAGATACTCCGTAGCTGGATTGCCAAGACTCATCTCCGATCCTCTGCCTTTAAAGGGTCAAACTCAAAGCTCTCCTCTTAAGCTTAGGTATTCCAGCTCTGCACTGTACTCCGTGCACACCTAGCACTATGGTTCTGGGCTCGGCCAAGAGGAAGCTTTGCTTGTACTTTCTCGCGTTCCTCTTTGCTTCTCTAATAGGGAGGTCGACGGCTTCCTTGGGTGATCACCTACCTGATTTCAAAGAATGTGTCAAGGTATCGTCTCCTCATTAACAACGCCTGGAGGACTCAGGACAGGGAACTCATTGTCAAAAGATCTGTCAGGCTGAGAATTGTCGAGATGGCGATTCTGTCATTCGTATGTCTAGTCAGTCTACAACTGTTTCTTTCATGCTGATTGTTTCTCTTACAGCACTCCATCTGCGCCTTCTCTTATGGACCTGTCCAGCAGAATGCGATTACACTTGTCAACATGTAGTAACGGACCGCCGAGTTGCCCGCGACCCTCCGATGTTAAATCCAGTGGTACAATTTCATGGAAAATGGCCTTTTCGCAGGATTCTCGGCATGCAGGAGCCCTTTTCTGTCCTTTTCTCCCTCCTCAATCTTCTCGCTCACTGGAATGGCATCTCTCGAATTAAAGAAACAATCCCAGCATGGCATTCCCTGCGACCATACTACCTGACTTTCGGTTACTGCGGGTTGGCGTGCTGGACATTCAGCACGCTATTCCATACGAGGGATTTCCCTCTCACAGAAAAGTTAGACTATTTTGGAGCTGGCGCGAACGTGATGTACGGGCTATACCTTGCTATAATCAGGATACTGCGCCTTGACCAAGGAAAACCCCGGTACAAGCCGACTCTGCGCCGTCTAACGACCGCAATCTGCGTCCTTCTGTACACCATGCACGTATGCTATCTCAGTTTTTGGTCGTGGGATTACACCTACAACATGATTGCAAACGTCGTGGTCGGAGCCATTCAGAACATACTCTGGACGGTGTTCAGCATCGTCCGGTATCAGAAGCATGGCAAAATCTGGATGGCCTGGCCCGGAATGATTGTGGTATGGATTATGTTGGCCATGAGTCTCGAGTTGCAGGACTTTCCCCCCTGGCACGGGCTTATTGATGCTCACAGCTTGTGGCATCTTGGAACAGTCATTCCCACCGCATGGTGGTATATGTAAGTGCCCAGAAGACGACCGCCAGATCGTGAAAAGCAAGTTCGATTCTGATACATCGTTCCGAACAGGTATCTGATCAAAGACATCCAGAATGATGTCTCAAGCCGCAGACTAAAGGCATAATCCGGTGACAAGACTCTCCTGATCTCTGCAGTTCTGCTGTGGATCCGAGCACAGATGGAATATTTGCATAAGCCCATCGTAAATGCATAATGTTTCATGTAGAGTTTTGCAATAATGACAAAATTCGAAAACCTTTTTCAGCTTTCTTTTGCTCCTTTGCTTCAACTAAACTTTATTTTCAAGGTAGCATTAGCCAGTAAAAATTCCGGTGTGACTAGAGCATGTTGTTGTGAAACAGCGCCTACCACGGAATTTCTTTGGCTCACCGCTTGAGGGCTGTGGGCAGCAAGGGAGGAGGAGGAGCTAAAGTGGCCTAAGCCTAAGGCTGTCAGGCCAGTCCGTTCCCCTCGTGCAGGTTGCGACTGACAACTTTTAGTAACCGGCTGGCCCTCTTCTTTTGCAACCCATCTCTTTTAACTCCTCTTGTTCTGCTTTATCTCATCAAAGTTCAGCGACCCTTCATCACTCCCGTTTCATCGAATCTAGGGCTTCCCGACACGTCTTTGCCCAGTGTCCGCGCCGCAAACAATGGCGTCTCCAGCCGTTCGCAAAGCTATCTCTGAGGCGGCCTTGCAGTATGCAAAGCCAGACGGCAGGATCTTCCAATACGGCACCGCGGGCGTATGTTTTGGACCTTTCCCAGCTATCTCTACGCTTGTATAAGCTAACTGAAATCTCTTGCTACAGTTCCGTATGAAAGCGTAAGTTTATTTTGTTTTTCTCAGGAACAAAGCAACCCCGCCTCCACAATACCCCACGATCGCCGTGTTGCAGCTCTAATGGACGATTCATCGCAGTGACCTCCTCAACACGGTCGTCTATGCCGTAGGCTTGCTCGCAACGCTTCGGTCCAAGAAGTTGAGCGGACAATGGATCGGCGTCATGGTCACTGCGAGCCACAATCCCGCGGAGGACAACGGTGTCAAACTGGTCGACCCAATGGTGAGCCAAATGGATCTTTTGACGGTGTTTTAAAAGGAGTAACTACTGACGTAGTGATATAAAATAGGGTGAGATGTTGGAAGTAAGCCTCATCTTCGGCAAACAGATACTCCCCTGATACTGACTGTTCGTTTCACTAGGCTGAATGGGAAGCATACGCCACGAAACTCGCGAATGCCCCGCTGGAAAATATTGGTGACGTTTACGATGAATTGATCAAGGAGATCGATGTCAGCATGGAGAACCCTGCTCGTGTTGTTTTCGCCCGCGATACTCGTGCATCTGGTTCGCGACTCATCAGCGTCCTCAGTGCTGCGCTCACTGCCGCAGAGGCGGAGTTCATCGATATGAAGTATATGACCACTCCCCAACTGCATTACGTCGTCCGATGCAAGAACACTCTCGGAACGCAATACGAGTATGGAGAGCCTACCGAGCAAGGATATTACGAAAAGCTTGCTGAAGCTTTCAAGAGGGTCATGAAAAGCGTCAAGGTCAAGGGCTCTCTGACTGTTGATTGTGCAAACGGTGTCGGTGGACCTAAGTTGAGGGAACTCATCAAGTATCTGCCAGAGGACACTGGTCTCGACATCAAGATTGTGAATGACGATGTCATCAATCCTGACAGTCTCAACTTCGAGGTGAGAGACTTCCGTGACGCCCTTTAATTCTCACCGTGCTAACCATTGTATCAGTGCGGCGCCGACTATGTCAAGACCAAGCAGCGTGCTCCGCCATCATCCAAGGCTTCTGTTCTCGATCGATGCGCGTCTCTGGATGGTGATGCCGATCGTATTGTTTACTATTTCGTTGACGAAGGCAATGTATTTAGGCTGTTGGACGGCGACCGCATCGCCACTCTTGCTGCTTCCTTCATTGGTGACCTCGCTCGCAGCGCCGGAATTGCTCAGAAACTCAAGATCGGCGTCGTTCAGACCGCTTATGCCAACGGATCGAGCACCGAGTACATAGAGAAAGTTCTCAAACTCCCATGTGTTTGCACCAATACTGGTGTGAAACATCTCCACCATGCTGCCCTCCGATTCGATGTTGGCGTCTACTTCGAAGCTAACGGACACGGCACTATCACTTTCTCGGAGAATGCTTTGAAGACCATTAAGAATACAGAGCCGCAGTCTCCGGCGCAGCAGCGTTCGCTTGAGTGCCTGCAAGCTCTTACTGATCTGATTAACCAAGCGGTTGGCGACGCCATCTCTGACATGCTCCTCGTCGAAGCTATTCTTGCTCACAAAGGGTGGACCCCTAAGGAATGGCTTGCCACATACACCGATCTCCCCTCACGGCTTGTACGTGTGGAGGTTGCTGATCGGTCAATCTTCAAGGCCTACGACGCTGAGCGAAAGCTCGAATCGCCCCCCGGACTCCAGGCAAAGATTGATTCCCTGCAGTCCCGCTACAACAAGGGACGAAGCTTCGCCCGTGCAAGTGGCACGGAAGATGCGGTGCGTGTCTACGCTGAGGCTGCAAGCCGATCGGAAGCCGACGATCTCGCTACTCGCGTCGCCAATGCCGTTCGGGATGCCGGTAGCATCAAAGAGATATTGCAGGCTTCTTAGGTTGTCAATCCTTCACATCATATCCTGAAGCCGCTTCCGAGCTTTTGTGCACCTCGAAAGACAGCCTGCCATGCAGGTCAATGGTATCGATGGTAGCGCGGTAACTGGGATTTTGAGAAGGAATTAAACGACGACACAAGGATGGTCTAGCGACTTCTGCGTCAAGAAAAAGTCGACCACTCGGTCTAAATTATAGAGAATATCAGGGACTGTCCTGAATGATTTTATGACATGTTCTAAGTTATACCGAAGCAGAGTATACATCAGCTGCTGTACTTTACTTTCTCATCTACTTATCTCCACTCGAGAATTCATTCGATAATGTAACGAAATCATTAAAAATTCTGGTCATCTCGTGTGGGTATTGGCATCATAATAACGAGTAATAAGGACTTTTTTTAGTTCTATACTTCCGCTTCAGCCTTCTTCTTGATCCATCTCATCTCGAGAGCGTTTTCCTTTTCCGAATTTCTTAGCCTTGGTGCCTCTCTTTTCATCAAAGTTCTTCATCTCCATAATAGCGTGCCGTTGAGCCTCTCCAACACGCTCAGCCAAGACCATTACTTCGTCCCTGTCTAACTTGTACTCGTCGAGCTTCTTCCCAAGTGCTGTCTCTATACGAAGCCAGATTTCGACGTCGTACTGCGTCACAAAGCTGATAGCAACACCACTCTTTCCGGCACGGGCCGTACGGCCTACACGATGAACATATGTTTTTGAGTCTGTGGGCAGGTCGAAATTCAACACGACGTCGACAGACGGAATATCGAGACCGCGGGCTGCGACGTCTGTCGCGACGAGGATATCGCGGCTGCGGGAACGGAACTTCCCAAGAGCGCCTAATCGAGCAGACTGGGAGAGCTGACCATGCAGCGGAATGGCGCCGAAACCGAGTGCTCGAAGGAGAAAGCTGATTCTCTGTGTCTCGTGAACAGTGCGAGTGAAGACGATTGCGGACTGGCCGACGAATTCGTTAAGGAAGTATACGAGGAAGATATCTTTGTTTTTGTGGGGGAGGAAGCGGTATGATTGTAGCAGTGTCGAGACAGTCTGGTACTTATTTGACGAAATAGACACGCGTAGAGGGTCCGCGAGCGACGCTCGTTGCAGAGACTCGACCTTGGAACTCATGGTTGCGGAGAAAAGGAATGTGCGTCGCTCTCTGGGGAGAACTTTGAGGATTTTGTCAAGAAGGGGGCCGAAGTCCATATCAAGGAGTCGATCGGCCTCGTCCATGACGAGATATTTGAGAGTTCGCAGCGAGAAGCCCTTGGTATTTTCGAGGTGGTCTAGCAACCGACCAGGCGTAGCGACGACGATATGAGGTTTCTTTCCAAGCGCGATCGACTGCGAGACCATGTCCATACCTCCGACGATGACAGCACATCGGACATTGATCGTAGAACCAAGGCTTTCAAACTGTTTTGAGATCTGGAAAGCCAATTCTCGGGTAGGTGCGAGGACGAGGCCAAAGAAGGGTTGTGGTTTATCCATTAGAGCTGCGGGTGGCCTGTCAGCGGAATGACCCTAAAATATGAGATATGATGGCATATACCTTGCAATATAGGAAGAGCAAAAGCCGCTGTCTTTCCACTTCCGGTTTCTGCTAAACCGATCAAGTCACGACCTTGGAGTGCTAAAGGGATCGATTCGGCCTGGATCGGCGTAGGAGCCTTGTAACCCATAGTTTCACATGCCTCGCATAATTGATCGATAATGCCTAGATCTTTGAAGGTCTTAGGCCTTGTTTCTGTGGTTGCCGGTTCATCTTGCGTCTCAGTAGTATTATGTTGTTCAGCAACGGACTCGTGAGAACTCGTTGATTCAGCGTCACTTTCGTGTTCCGGGGCCTCGTGGGCGATCTTGCGCTTCTTGACGTCTGGCATTGTGATGCGATAATTTTCCAAAGTACTGATCGATAGATTTCCTTGGATATTCGATCTGGTCTTCTATATCAGTGAAGAGAAATAATTTTTGGGCGCCGCGAAATTGTTGATCCGAGCTCATCCGCGGCTTTGCTCCGACAAATCTACTTTTTTTCGGGACCTAAGAGAAAAGTCACGCTCTTGTTCAGACAGCAGAGAAAGCATTGGGACACTTTTTTATTCCCAATAATCTCATATCTGGACTTCTATTACAATGGCCAAGGCACGTACGAAGAAGCGCACGCATATGCGGGCTCAAAATGCGTCTGCCGCTGCCAAAAGCAGCATGAGCAAAACTCCGAAATCTATGGTTATCAGAGTCGGCGCTTCGCAGGTTGGTTCCAGTGTCAGTCAACTGGTCAAGGATGTCCGTTTGATGATGGAACCAGATACAGCTGTACGATTGAAGGTAAGCATGTCCTCGAGCAGCCTAGCGGGTTTTTGAAGACAGTAACTGATGGTCGGCCACTTCAGGAACGGAACTCGAATCGACTCAGAGATTACACGGCAATGACAGGACCTTTGGGTGTCACTCATCTTATGCTTTTCTCAAAATCAGCTACAGGAAATACTAATATGCGCATGGCGCTTACACCCCGCGGTCCGACCCTTCATTTCAAAGTCGAAAGCTATTCCCTGTGCAGAGACGTTGAGAGAGCATTGAAGCGCCCAAGAGGTGGTGGCCAGGATCACAAAACACCCCCTTTGCTAGTGATGAACAATTTCAACTCGCCGAATGCCACTGAGGATTCGAAAGTACCGAAACGTCTAGAGAGCCTCACAACAACTATCTTTCAGTCACTTTTCCCACCCATCAATCCTCAAGCTACGCCCCTCTCATCCATTCGCCGTGTGATGCTCCTGAATCGCGAACTTACCGCCGGATCGGAGGAAGAGGAAGATTCCTATGTTTTGAATCTAAGACATTATGCCATCAGCACCAAAAAGACAGGCATCTCGAAGCGCATCCGACGCTTGGACCCCAAGGAAATCCGCAGTCGGGAGAAGAGAAAGTCTGCCGTCCCGAACCTGGGGAAGCTGGAAGACGCCGCCGACTATCTCCTCGACCCATCAGCCGCCGGCTATACCTCGGCAAGCGAGACGGAACTGGACACCGATGCTGAGGTCGAGATAGCAGAGAACACCACAAAAAAGGTCCTGACGAGAAGAGAATTGCAGCGCATGAAGTCAGGCGAGAAAGCAAAGGCCCAGAAGGCCAATGCCCCGGAGGTGGAGAAACGCGCGGTCAAGCTCGTCGAACTGGGTCCGCGCCTGAAGCTTCGGCTAATCAAGGTCGAGGAAGGTCTCTGTGACGGCAGGGTGATGTGGCACGACTACATCCGAAAATCGGAGAGAGAGGTCCAGGCATTAGATAAGAATTGGGCCAAGAAGAAGAAGGAGAAGGAAGAAAGAAAGAAACAGCAAAGACAGAACATTGAGAAGAAGAAGCAGGAGAAGGCCAAAGCTCGAGCTGAAGGAAAGGGCGGTGAAGATGACGAGGAAGAAGACGTTGATATGGATGATGAGGATGAATGGCTCAGCGATCTGGAAGACGATGAAGAGGGAATCCAAGCGCAGGATAACGACGATGACGATGAGTCCATGGAAGAATGAGGGGAAGAAGCTGATTTTTGACCTTTCAACCTATGGTAGCTACGGAAGAGGCAGTTTTTTCTCATAAAAGTCTGGAGTACATGGTGTTTTATGAGGTTTATGTGAGGTTGATCTGAGGTTGATATGAGTTGTGTCTTTGGTAGGACAAATTTATACCCTTTGTCGAGTGTTTCAACTAGAATGCAGGGATTTAAATGCACTGATCACCCTTCTGCTCAGCGGAATCCTATTATACAGCATGGTTAGAATGCACTGGCTTCTTGCTCATCCCCGCTTTAGCTTCTCGTCTACAATGCGAGACACCATCTTCTCCAAGATGCTCATGTCCCCTCCAGCTGTCCCAGCAAAGTAACCCTGGACACTTTTCTCGACGTATTTGCCCACAATGTCAATCTCTACGTTGACATAATCCCCGGGCTTCTTAGCTGCTGTCACAATCTTCTCTTGTGTGTAGGCAATAAGCATGATTTCAAAGTAACCCTCTGGCCCATCCACAACCTTGGTCACCGTCAAGCTGGCTCCATCCAGAGTGACATAGCCCTTCTCCACGATGTACCTCATTACACTCTGATCGCGAGGCTGCAGTCGGAATACTAACGAATTCTTATCCGGAGTGACGGCGAGAATCTTGGCGACAGTGTCGACATGGCCCTGTACGAAGTGACCGCCCATCCGAGTCTCTGCCAGAACGGCCCGCTCCAGGTTTACCCGGGAGCCCTTTTCCAATGATCCCAGGTTTGTCCGGCGAAGGGTCTCGGGGGCGACGCCGACCTTGAACCAGGTCTTATCGAATTCGGTTACCGTCAGGCAGGTTCCTTTTGATGGATTAGTTTATTTAGTCTCCATTGTAGAGGGAGCTTAAGCTCTTTGGTGCGCTTGCGCTTGCTTATGAGACGAATAACAGAAACACAACGAGTATTTCAACAGCCTTGCTATTGCTTGCTGTTGTTAAGAAGGGCAAGTGAAGTGCATACCATTTACACTAATACTGTCGCCAAGATGGGCATCTTTGAGGATCTCTTCGCAATCAGAAATGGTCAGCGACGTTCCCCCGCCCCCACTTGACGAGGTGTCGAGGGGCTCCAGAGACGTAACCGCTAGAAGTCGCAACAGATCCAATTAGTCTTGCGTCTGATACAATATTTCAGTAGATGAAGAGGACTCACTCCCGATGTACTCGACGAGTCCTGTGAACATAGTTTTCAAAGTAGAGGGAATGCTCGATATGCGACGATCGTGATAAGACCGGTGGGTGAGGCGAAAAGACCTGACCTCGGCTTGGTCGTCGGCCATCGGCGAAATACCCGAATCAACCATAAAGACCGCTTCGGCCTTCAAGTGGCCAAGGTCACATCTGCGTCGCCTGCCTTACGGAGGGTTGCCATTGTGATACTTTTCAACTGATATGCATTGAGCGCCATCATACATGCGCAGTGGCTAAGGCTTGAAAGATGAATGCCGCATGGATGTTACAACGGGCTATGGCTCATCGGCCATCGCTTTACCCGTCGAGAACTATTCTCAAGTGCACGCCGCAAGGGCGACGCTTCTCAGCAATTCCTACAAGTGATGACACTCTTCCTCTCAAAGGCATCCGGGTGCTTGACATGACGAGAGTATTGGCTGGAGTGAGTTCCCAGTGTATTTCTCTGCTCGACAGTAGAGCCCATACTGATTCTTATCGCGCGTCGTAGCCATACTGTACACAAATTCTGGGAGATCTTGGGTATGTTGAATGCTAATTAATTAATGCTTATCTTACAACTGACTGCTGAGTGCTGACGTCGGTACTTATTGAGCCAGAGCAGATATTATCAAAGTGGAGCATCCCGTGCGCGGTGACGATACTCGTGCTTGGGGACCACCGTACGCGAAGTATACCGATGGGTCTCACGAAGGCCCTGGGGAAAGCGCCTATTTTCTGGCTGTATGTGACGTCCCTGAATATGACGGGAGTCCAACTTACATGTACGCCAGGTGAACCGCAACAAAAGATCCATCGGCCTTTCCTTTGCGCATAAGTCCGGGGTCGAGATTTTACACAAGCTTGCCAAGGAGTGCGACGTCCTAGTCGAGAACTACCTTCCAGGCAGCCTGAAGAAATACGATCTCGATTACGAAACGCTACGATCTATCAATCCCAAACTGATCTATGCAAGTATCACAGGGTACGGACAAACAGGGCCATACAGTAATCGAGCTGGGTACGATGTCATGGTCGAAGCAGAGATGGGACTCATGCACATCACTGGAAGTAGGGATGGCGATCCAGTCAAGGTCGGTGTAGCAGTTACGGATTTGACGACGGGTTTGTATACATCCAACGCGATCATGGCTGCCTTGCTTGCCCGCGTGAGGACCGGACAAGGACAACATATCGATGCTTGTTTGAGCGATTGTCAAGTGGCCACTTTGGCAAATATCGCGAGCTCGGCTCTGATCAGTGGTGAGAAGGACTCGGGTAGATGGGGAACTGCACACCGTAAGTTCATGGACATGGTAGATTACCGGCAGTTGGTGAGCTCTCAATCGCTAACAGACTTATCAAGCATCAATTGTACCCTACCGAAGCTACCAGACCCTTGATGGAGATATTCTTTTTGGGGGCGGAAACGACAGACTGTTCGGCGTCTTGTGCGATCGACTAGGGTTCCCCGAATGGAAGACGGATCCTCGCTTCATCACCAACCGCGACCGAGTAAAACATCGGGAAGAGCTTGATGGCCTGATTGAGAAGGTAGTCAAGCAGAAAACCACGCAGGAGTGGCTCGAGATCCTGGAAGGTAGCGGGATGCCATATGCCGCGATCAACGACATCCAAGGGACGCTCAATCATTCTCATGGTAAGTCATCCGACGATGTCTAACGATGTGAAGCCATTCGCTGACATGGAATCGTCCGCGTAGTGCAAGCGCGAGGAATGGTTACAGAAGTTGATCATCCAGCTTGTGGCCCCATCAAATTAGTTAACACCCCGATTAAGTATTCGCATGCAACACCTGGAGTCCGAAGACCGCCTCCGACTCTTGGCCAACACACCGACGAAATCCTCGAAGACATTCTCAATTATGATAAAGCCAAGATTGAGCTCCTCAAAAATGAGGGCATCTTGTCGTAACGCGTCTCGAGTCATCAAACACAGGAGTGAACCGGATCTGGCAGATCAACATTGGTTCGATGTTGTGGGGTCTGGAGATAGTATGGTATCACATCTCTGAGGGAGCGAAGCCCTTTGTGACTGCGGACGAAAGCACGACGACGGCGGCCGTAAGAATCCAAGGACGTACATAGCTTAGACATATAGGAATGATGAAATGAATGTATAACAGCAAGACTTCAATAGATTATCGTCAAGGTTGATGACCCGAGGCCAAAGTTGCGCATTTGGCATTCCACTGCGCGGGGAGGAAACCCATACAATCACGTGATAGTATATAAATCTCTGGATCCGTTCATCCTGCCATATCCTTTGCTGCTCAGTGACAGCAATTAATCAAAGCTGAAGAGATTGACAAGCACATTTATACCAAGTGCAACATTGCTTATTCGGTCCAGATTTGGGGAATGTCACGGCAAAATGGGGCTACTTCTTCCCTGGCATCTACTTTAGAGACAACCCACGGAACACCGAGCACCACCTCAAGCCCCCATCCATCAGTTTCGACAATTGAGGGAAACACAGCCAATAGTACTCCTCCTTCCTCGATCGATTTATCATCGAAAACGAGCTGTTCAACAGGTACGGTTCGGGGGAAAGTGCAAATACCGAAACTTTCGGCGGCCACTACAGAGCTCCTTGCACGGATCGCTGGTAACCTAAGAGGAGACCAGCAGAACAATGATAGCTTCAGTACCCGTTGGGGCACTTCAACCTTTGATCCAAGCTTGAACAGTTTGAATTTTCAGAGGTCCAACACGATGAGGGCCTCTTCCACAATCATAGAGCTGCCCACGGCGCCGTTCGTTTATACGAACAATACAGTGGCACCTACAGCAGTTTCCAATCAAGCCCCTACAACGGCCGAGAACAGCTCCACGAGGCCGAAGAAGCCCGTTGCTATCGCTCCCAAGCCAAGTATAACAGTATCAGCTGGCCCATCGGCGTCACCGGCGCCGTTACAAATACAACCAACATTGCCATCACAGCCTACGGCTCTTATCCCAAAGGCTCCCCTGGTCCCGTTGGCGCCGTCTCAGATTCAACCAACATTGCCATCACAGCCTACGGCTCTTATCCCTAAGGCTCCCCTGGTCCCATTAGCCCCGAAGGCTGCAAAAGTCCCAGTCGGCAAACCACAAAAAGCGACCGCCGGATCACGCTCACGCAAAAATGCTGTAAATGGGTCCAAGAAATTGAGAAAGCGAAGACGAGGTGGTGATAGTGATGGCGAAGACATCATAAGGGCTGGGGACCCCAGTTCGGATGAATCCGACATCGCCCCTACCGCCACTCAAACAAAGTCCGGCCGACAAGTGAACAGACCCTCATTATATGTGCCTCCAGCTCCATCTCCAGCCGTTGCCAAGACGAACGGCACTTCCTCCCATGGCTCAGAAACTACAGGTGCGCGAAAACAGAAGCGCGTTTCTCGCAAGACGAAGGAGGCGTTTGTCAACTGTATGCATTGCCAAAGAGGTCATAGCCCGCAGAGTAATGCTATTGTATTCTGCGACGGTTGTAATCGAGCATGGCATCAACTCTGTCATGACCCTCCAATCGACTCTGATGTGGTGAACGTGGTGGAGAAGGAATGGCACTGCCGGGAATGCAAGCCTGTGCAAATTTCCATTGTTCAGCCGACAGTTGTGAGAAGCAACCCTGATTTACAAGCTCGAAAATTGGGTGCTCCACTTCATCACCATGTGCCTTGTCCCAAAGTCGAAGTAGGAGGCGAGCGTTTTTCAGCGGAGGAGCGGCGGGGTTATCTGTCGAGTCTCTCCCACGCAAGTCTCGTCGAGCTTCTCGTAACTATATCAGACCGGAATCCTTCCTTGCCGATGTTCCCAAGCAATCTAAAGGAACTGCAGTTGTCCAAATTCTTATTCACCTCAAATATATCAGCTGGCCCAGTCTCAACAGCAACCACCCAGACACTTACCGCAACCGAAACACCAGTCTCTCACACGGAGAAAGACACAACTTCTGAGAAGCCGAGTACTGAGAATACTGAGGAACCATTGCCATCAGCTTCTTCACGGAAGAGACGCCGGTACGAGTCAGATGAAGAGTCAGAATACGAGGAGTTTCAAGAGCATCGACTGTACCCACGCGCTGGAAACGGGTTCCGTCTTTCGCTCAACGTCGAGGATATTGACATCATGCGTGAAGACCCAGCTTGTCCCACTTTCAGCTATGCATTGCATGGACCAGCCAAAACTCGCGCCGAGGCTAATGAAATTGCACCTGTATGGGGGACTGCGGGAGGTTACTGACTCGATTAGTCTTGATTACTTGCTCTACTATATTACTTATTCTGATTCCAATGTCTTATGGGGACGCTTTTCTTGGCGCATGATGTGAATTTTTGAAATGCTAGCGGACATGGAGTTGTGCAGGTTACCTTTAGGCATGATGTACTGGATTGGAAGCATTCATGGGGCGTTATTCAGCCACAGTTCTATCTGTATTTACAGTCGTCAGGCAAACGATGTCTCGAGCGTCTTACTACCTGTCTTCAATATGTCAAGCGTCGTTATCCTTAAAAGAATAGCGTGTTGTGTCCGGAGCCATAGAATTTGATGGCAGTTTCAGACGCCCATTTGAGATGATATGCCTGCTCATCCTCGCTGGCGGATCCCACACAACCTCTGCTACACTTCTTCTTGGCCTTGATACGTTGCATCCTGTGTCATCCACATTGTGGAGTACGACTAGATCAGGCTGATCTCCTTCCTTGAGCATCAAACCCGATCCGCCCCGGCTGCCCAGTAACCCGATTGCAGCACGGGCACGCGTGGATACACATTCGTACAACAATTCGGCATCTTTCTGCGTTCCGGCCTGGTAGATTCCCACGCCTAGACAAGCAAGAGGAAGCGGGTCTGCAGAGCCCCAGGGTGTGAACGCGTTTCCAACATTATTGACTCCGATAGCAGCATCTAGACCATGCTCGCGTATCATTTTGAGGACATTCAGGGTGCCTCTTGGCCGATTGTGGGGAGCGTCGGCTGCGGGACACGGCGACGCCATGTACATGTCGCTGGTTGGCAGGCCGACGAAACTCACAGGCAGGTCATTGTTACGAATTTCTTTGGCCAGATCCGACCATTCTTCATCCGTGAAGAGAGTCAGGCGGGTGCAATGCCCAAACATGACCCGTCTGCTACTTGACTGGCTCGTCCAGTTGTTGCGCTGAAGTGCTTCCAGGACATACCACACTAGAGCTTCCTTGCTGCTGTCTAGGCTGTAGTCTAGATGGAAGTCGACATGCTTGTCCAGCTTGAGGGCGGTTTTGATCGCCCAGTCAATGTTTCGTCTCGCAGCATCGATACTCGATTCAACGTAGGGTGTCGTCCCGATGACATCTATCTGTGGATAGCGCTGGAGAGCCTCCTCGATCAACTCACGATTTTCATCGCCGTACTCGCTGGAAAAGATGGGATCCTGAGCAAAGCAGACGATTTGAACCTCGCAGCATTCTTTCCATTGGTCCTTTAGTTTGAGACCAGCTTCAAGACACGTCAGTCTGACCGTGTGATCAACCTCCACGAAGGCCCTCATTGCTGTAACGCCAGCAGAAACCGACTCCGCAAGAAGCCATTCGCCTCTTTTCAAGAGATCAGCCTGATTGAACTGTTTCTTGGCCTGGGTGGTGAAGGACAGCGCTTCTTGGAAGGAGCCTTTCGACGGAAGAAGATGTGCATATTCGCGAGCGCTATGGACATAGGCCTTATCGAGGTGAATGTGAGGGTGGGTCAATGATGGAAGCGCCAGGGGAGAGGAGTCGTCTGATGAGTTGCAGCCGCGGTGGGGGGTAACTGCGGTGATTGTGCCTTTTGCTGACTTTTCGGGATATTTGATGGTGATATCCCATTCTGTATCGTTGGCGCCTGCTAGCCTTACACCCTCGATCTGTGTGATTTGGGTTGTTAATGGAGGAGACATGATGCCGGAATCTGAGGGTAGTCGATTGATAAGAGGAGATATATATACAAGAAGACCGGCGATGGTCGTCAGAACATTCGACAACGCTCAGGTGCTGGGGTATATCTAAAGGTGAGGGCAGACTCAGGAAGAAATCAATTTCAAAGCGAGTACCCTTCTTATCAGTATACCTGTGGCATCCTTGTGCAATAAGTTATCATCCTGTTTGATAAGGGGAGGAAGCCGAGTGATAGCCTATCACCCCACATCTCCATATGTCGCGAATCGCGACGAGCTCAGCTTGCAACGCCATCTTCTCCTAATTCTCTGCCCGTCATACTGTACCTTGTCCGGTCCATTGATAATACAACGAATGCGTATGACGAGCCCTGAATCTTTGCATTCAGTGGACAGAATATAGCGTCGCATCTCGAACACTTCTGCCTTTTTCGGGACACGCCTGCGTGCTATGACGGAGTACGCCGATTAACAACAAAAATCACATGTATTCGGAGTACTACAATTCGATACTCAATCTGGCCGTCTACAATTCTCAAGCAAATAATCCTGATGCCGAAGATATAATCAAAGATAATGTCAAAAAAGGTCACCGACCCAGGTCCATCACGCATAATGTCCAGTACATCAACCTCGCCCATCTCGCAGTCACCCGATAAAGGATGGCTCGAACACCTCACACTCGACCTTGTCCTGACGGTCCTCAATCGCACACTTTTCCACCCATTCGTCGCCTGGGTCGGGGTGCTCAGCCTCCGAGCCCAGGCCACGCCTTACAATCATATCTCCTTCATGATCGCGACGGGCTATGCGGTCTTCCTCACGATCTTGGCTGTTGCCCGTGCGATGAACCAGAGACTGGCGCATGGGCTTCCTCGACCCGTGGACTTAGGCGAAGAGGTTGTTGTTGTGACTGGCGGCGCGAGTGGCCTTGGTTTGCTGATTGCCCGGATATATGGATTGCGTGGAGTCAGTGTGGCTGTCTTGGACATCAAGGCTGAGAGCGATATTGAGGGCTGGGAGGAAGTGACGGGAGTGGACTACTATCAGTGTGATATCTCTGATCGAGAAGAGGTGGAGAAGACGGCCAGGAGAATTACGGAAGAGGTATGCTATTGCTACGCGAGGCCATAACCCTTGTAGAAGATATGATGGTATGATCATTTACAGAATGCTAATCTCCCTTAGCTGGGTACACCGACTGTGCTTATCAACTGCGCGGCGGCACGAATTAACTGCCAACCACTCCTGTCTCTATCTGCAGAGGCATTCCAGAAGACAATCCGAACCAATCTACTCGCAGTCTTTCACACTTGCCAAGTATTTCTTCCCGGAATATTATCCGCTCAGAATGGAGGTACCATCGTCAATGTCAGCTCCGTCCTTGGCCACCTGTCCGCAGCCGGCTTGTCAGACTACGCTGCGAGCAAGGCAGGTCTTAGCGCCCTTCATCGGACGTTGGAAGCTGAGCTTCGTGTGTCGGGAAATGATGAGACAGTGAAAATGCTGCTGGTGGAGACAGGGCAGATGTCAACGCCTCTCTTCAAATCGATTAAGACGCCAAACAAGTTCATTGCGCCAGTGCTTGAACCAGTCCACGTCGCTCAGAAAATCATTACCGCAATAGATGAAGGTCGAGGTGGCGTAATCAGGTTGCCCGCGTTTGCCGCTTTCGTTGACTGGTATGCCGTACTGCCTGCCAGCATACAGCGAATTGCCCGTTACCTGAGCGGTATCGACCATGCTGCTTTACGAGGATCATCTGAAGCAGGTCGGTCAAACCATGGTGTGTTGTCGAGTCAGATATCGCCAGACGAAGTGAGAGTCAAGAAGAACGATTGACGATTCAATGCCATGAGCAAAACGACGGCCACAAGGAGGATCGTGTGTGCTGTGAAATCGTATAGACTCCTTAAGTTATCGTCGATTGTCATGGAACGAAAGCGCCTTTGGAAGACAATGGTTGGCAAGTTGACACTCTCAAGATTCGACAACCAAGAGTGGTCCTCAAACTTGCAGAGCTTATTGCTCATGTGTCAAGATCATCTTCTCACGCTCGCTCCGTCTCGGTGGCAGAGCACCCTTCTTGCTATGCTTGCGAACATTCTCCTCACGTCTCTTGATAGCAGCAAGTTCTTCTCTCTTGATCTCTCCCGCCTTCTTCACGGTTCTTGGCACATGACGCTGGCGCTTGATCCTTCGGATTTCAGGCATATGCGAGTACCTGGTAATTAGGGCCTGGTCATATTCCAACTTCTGTCTCTGGCGGGCACTCTTGATGCCACTACGGTCGGAGGCATTAGCACGCCAGAGGCGAATGTTGCCGTCGTCTGACCCCGAAAGAATGTACTTGTTGTCGGGCGTAAACTTTGCGGAGAAGACACTGTACGAAGAAATGAGCAATGGAAGTGAAATGAAACAGATGCTGGCAAAATACATACCGTTGCATTCTCTTGGTATGGTAGATGTCGCGAGAGTGCCCATGAGCTCGACTCCACAAGCGCACCGTCTTATCATAAGAAGCCGTCACGAGTTCCTCGCCAGTCGGGCTGAACTCGACATCCATGACCGCAGCGACGTGATCCTTGAGCACATTCAAGGCACGATCCATTTTTCTCATATCGAAAATGTAAGCATTGTGATCTTCGTTGGCCACCGCGAAGTTGAATGCCTCCATCGGGTTCCAGGAAATGGCGTTCGATGCCAAACGTAGGACGACTTTGTGAACAGGCAATGAAGTACGAAGATCATACATGATAACAGATCGATCAATGGCCGTTGATCCAATGATAGATGTTTCTGTCTGATTGAAGGCAAGCGAGGTGATAGTATCCACGCTAGTTGGCCAGTGAAGGACCTGGGAAGGTGTCGAGGACGGCCGCGACAAATCATAGATAGAAATCTGAGACGACGACGCAGCGAAGTATGGCAGGTTTCTGTGATGCGAGACCCCGGTAAAAGCGCTTTGGCCTAGATATGTTCCCAATGGTGGTGCTTCAGGTGAGGAGTTGTATGGGTCCCACAGTTTGATGGTCTTGTCGCTTGCGCACGAAAGCAATTTCCGTTCGGGAGTCCAGCACAATCCCTTGACGATATTTTCATGTGCCTGAGTGTTCCACACTTCACCTTGCGTTGTCAAATCCCAAACCTTGACGACACCGTCACCACTGCCACTGGCAAACCGTTGTAGCGATCCCGGATCTTTGGCCATTGTATAAACACCATCCACATGACCGTCGCCCATCTGGCCCACAAATGGCGCGGCGAACAGTCGCTCTAGCTTGACAGCATTCAATGCACGGGTGTATTCACGAGCTCGTTCGAATGGATGCTGGGCTGGATCCAGATTTCGGGGCTGTCGAACGACAGCAGAGCCTGGCGCCTGCTGGGACGCCGTGGGGCGAGAGATTGCCTTGATTTTCTGTGCAAACGTATTAGACACATATAAAAGCACATTATATTACGACCCTGGTGCTTACCATGATGCTCTCCAACCGCAGGCTATTGGAACATGAAAATGAAGAATGTGGTAGTTGATGCTTTGGCGGGCGGCCATTGAAATTTCCAGATGCTTTTTTTTCTGCTGGTTGTTTTTCGGGTGATTCGTTAAGCCGCGGGCGGTGAGAGCAGCCCAAGCTGTCGGCCAGCTCCAAGTGTGACGATAGCAGTGAACCACCCATCAATAACAGATACCGATACCTTCTCAATCCCAACCCAATCCGGTTTCCATCGGACTTTTCGCTGTTCTAAGTCTATAGAAGCTGTCATAGTTGCTGAAAGATTAATTACTCCACTACACCCCCCACAACCAGTTCGATCATGGCGCCTTCGTCGACAACAGCCGCGCGGATAGAGGAAGCTCGGGGTCTCGCGAAGAAAGACGCTTCCAAGGCCGAGAGTATTTACAAAGACATCCTCTCGCAAGGTCCAGGATCGACCGAGACCTCGTCGCGAGACTACGAAAATGCTCTGATTGGACTGGGAGAGTTGTATCGGGACCAGAAGAAGCCACAGGAAATTGCAGAGCTCATTAAAACCAGCCGTGATACCTTCTCCTCATTTGCCAAAGCAAAGACTGCGAAGCTCGGTAAGTCAATGGCAATGGGTGGTAGTTGGTGAATACTTCCCAGAGTAGCTGACCCGTCATCTTAGTCCGCCAGCTGCTTGATCTGTTCAGTGAGATTCCGAATACCCTCGACATCCAAGCCGCCGTCATCAAATCCTCCATCGACTGGGCCGTCTCAGAACGACGGTCCTTCCTCCGACAAAACCTCGAAACCCGACTGGTGGCTATATACATGCAGAAGCAATCTTACTATGATGCCCTTACCCTCATTAACTCTCTCCTGCGTGAGCTCAAGCGCATGGATGACAAACTCATGTTGGTTGAGGTGCAGCTGTTAGAGTCAAGGGTGTACCATGCGCTCGGTAACCAAGCCAAGGCACGCGCCGCCTTGACCGCTGCTCGTACATCGGCCGCTTCGGTTTACACGCCTCCGCATCTTCAGGCTGGGCTGGACATGCAAAGTGGTATGCTACATGCGGAGGACAAAGACTTCACTACGGCATTTTCCTACTTCATTGAGGCCCTCGAGGGATACAGCTCGCTTGATGAGAGTGACTTGGCAACGGCTGCTCTTCAGTATATGCTGTTGTGTAAAATCATGTTGAACCTGGTGGATGATGTCACCAATTTGCTGGGTTCTAAGCAAGCGCAGAAGTACGCTAGCCCACGACTCGAGGCCATGAAGGCCGTGGCTCGTGCCCATGCCAATCGCTCTCTCGAAGAATACGAGAAGGCTCTTTCGGACTACAGATACGAACTTGGAAGCGATGTTTTCATCCGTAACCATCTCCGGAGACTGTACGACGCGATGCTGGAACAGAATCTCATCAAGGTCATTGAGCCCTTTAGCCGGGTTGAGCTAGACCACATCGCGAAGATGGTTGGCCTGGATACGCAACAAGTGGAGAGGAAGCTTTCTCAGATGATCCTGGACAAGGTAATCATCGGGGTCTTGGATCAAGGTGCTGGCTGCTTGATTGTCTACGACGAGACTGAGCGTGACCAGGCGTACGATGCAGCTTTGGAAACAATCGAGAAGCTTAGCAATGTGGTGGAGGGACTGTACACTAACCAGGCATCAATGCTGGAGTGATTGTCCTGACCTTTTACTTCTTCATGTGATCTCTGGGAAATGATAGCATTGAAGCATGATTGTGGGATAAATGACTCCTACTTGGGGAGTTTCCGTAATTGCCCTGGTAGAATATAGACCTGGTTGGATATAACCAATGCGATTTTCAGCGTCTTCTCCGATGATCGTAGCCGATTGATGCTTAGCCATGCTGCGTTGAGGGAACATTGAGTCTGGCGGAACTGAGCTAAAAGGGTATAGCGCGATCGCGGCAAAAGGATCGCGACTTTCGCATCGGAGACAGTACACCAAAGGCATCCATACCCATCCAGATATCCTTCCATTCATACCAAAACAACTGCGTTCGAAGTGGGCTATCTGCATTTGGTATCTCCCTTGTGATATTGCGATGAATATGCAGCCCAACTATGCCCGCGGCTTCCCGCAAGCCGCCCAACGGTCTCCTGCCACGCCTCGTCGCGGGCCTCCAGCACCAGGTAGGTTTGCCCCATCTCCCTTGATTCCGGCAAACCTTAAAATCAGGCTGTCTCCTAACACCATTTGGTTCAAGTAGGTCCTGCTATGCCTGTACCGATGCCACAGCACGCAGTTCCGCCTCAGTACATCCCTCAACGCACCATGCCGCATCCTAACGACGCCGTTCAGCGTCGCAGTCGTAAGCCCACCGACAAGAATATCCCGGATGGCATCGAGGACGTGATCATCGGGGAAGGAGTACAACAATACAAGAGTCTTCGTGACTTAGAGAAGCGATTGGACGCCGCCATTGTGCGTAAGAGGTTGGATATCCAGGATTCGATCAGCAAGACCGTCAAGAAATATCGGACAATGCGCATTTGGATTTCCAACACCGTGGAGAACCAGCCATGGCAGACCGGCGCAGGCCAGAACGGAGCAGCTCCGGGAAGCAATCCCGGCTCCGGACGCTACAAAGTGAGAATCGAGGGACGGCTTCTGGATGATGATACCGACCCTACAGCGCCCGATGACAGCGAAGACGAAGGCGAGAACGCCGAAGCGAACGGAGATGCTATGGAGCACGATGGACAAGACGCCGAGAAGACTAAAAAGGCTGCTGCTAAACGACCAAAGCAGCGGTTTTCGCACCTCTTCAAGTCAATCACTATTGATTTTGACAAGTCTCCATCTTCGAATCCGGAGGACACGAAGACTATTAGCTGGACGAAGCCTCAGTTACCGGCAAATGCTGTCACGCTTCCTCCCACTGCGGATTTTGATTCCCTGCAGTTCTCTCGGGCGTCTCAGGAGAATCTAAACGTCACCATCAGTTTAGTCCGAGACGAGGCCCCTGAGCGATACAAGTTAAGCAAGGAGCTGGCCGAGGTGCTTGATGTTGAAGAAGAGACCCGAAGTGGCATCGTCCTGGGTATTTGGGACTACATTCGAGCGATGGGACTTCAAGAGGATGAGGAGAAACGACTAGTACGATGTGATCATCGCTTAAGAGCGGTATGTCCTATGCTTCAACAATCCCGACTAGAAATCAAACTAATTGACTCCATTAGATCTTCGGACGAGACCAGATGTTTTTCCCTCAGATCCCCGAAAGCATCGGGCCACACACCAGTCCACTAGACCCGATCAAGCTTCCTTACACGATTCGTGTCGACGAGGATTTTCACAAGGACCCTACGCCAACAGTCTACGACATTCAGGTCGCGGTGGAGGACCCTCTACGCGCCAAAATGCTTGCCCTGACCCAGAACCCGCAATATACAGCGGGATTGCGCCAAATCGCTGCTCTAGATGATCAGTTGGCGCTTATTGTCCAAGCACTAACGCATGCGAGAGCCAAGCACTCCTTCTTCACCGCACTGAGTAAAGACCCTGCCACCTTCTTGCGGCGCTGGGTCAATTCTCAGCGCAGAGATTTGGAAACCATCCTTGGCGAGGCGACCCGCGGCGGCGGCGAGGATGGCAGTGGCCCGGAATTCAGGAGAGGAGGAGCTGAGAGTGTTTGGGATACCCAGGTGGCCAGGGAGGCTGTGCGATACATGCTTGCCAAACCGGAGGCAGCAGCAGCACGATAGGTTAGGGGTTTATTTGTTCCTGTTATCCCTCGGCTGTTGATGGAGGCGCTTTCTTGGTGTTTTGGTCCGGATGGTTTCTTTTCTCAAGTTCTTTCAAATTTGTGTTAGGCCGATTCATAGAACTAATGGTCCAGACTGTTTTCAGATTGTGTAAGGTTCATAAAGGGGATCAAATCAAGCAGATCGAGTGTCATAACTAAATGACTAAGGGATGCAAAAATACTTGGTCAATGCGATTAAAGTGATTCGAATATGACGGTCTATTAATCTCATACCAATTGAGATACCCCCGGCTGCGTTGAGTAATGCAAACTTTAGACAAGAAGAAGACCAACAGACAGTAAACAATCAACCCAATGTTTACCAACAACGTCTCACAGTCATCACCAGAAATGCCGCCCTCTGAACTGTCTACGAGTCCCAAGTCTAAGAGCGGGCTGCGGTAGGAACGTTAGGATTTCTCTTCCGCAACTCTTCGTTCAACCCTCCATCGACAGCGGAAGCAATCTTCTCGCCCGCCAAATCGCCAGTGGTGAAAGCTCCCTCCTCCTGTTCCAGCTTGGTAGCAGCCTCGATAACGAGATCCTCGCGCCGCTTCTGCGCCTCCGCCTTCGTCCTGGCCTCCGGCGCAGGCGCACGGAAGCGTTTGACGACCGCATCAATCATCTTGGTGAACCAGTAGTAGTTGAGCCCATTGAGGACGATATTCGAGACGACGTACGTCACAACCAGCCAGGTGGGCACACCGCCGGCAGTGTATTTGGAGAATTTGGAGATCTCTGCCTGGGCCTTTGCACAGGCCTCATTGACGCACAGGGACCCGTCGCGGACCTGGAAAACGTCCGCTGTGATGTCGACGGGGTTGAGCGCGGCGGATTCTGATGCGGACCAGGTCTGCTTGAGAGCGTACCACATGTCCTTGTACACTAAGGCCGACTGCCACGTGCCCCATAAGAGACGGCAGCAGAAGAAGACGCCGAGCAGAAGCATGCCGTTATACCATTGCAGTTTGCTACCGGTCATGTTGACTTTATCCAAGAACCAATGGATGTTGAGGAACGGGCTAGAGAGCTCGTAAAGGATGAAGACCGGAGAGTAGAAGTGCAGAAAAGGCCTCTGCAGCGTATTAGTTTCCCATTACGGCTTTGAAACCAGCCCTCTCACAAAGCATTCAACAATGCGTGCAAGGAAAGAAATAACGGGTCACTCACGAAGCCAAGGCTGAAAACCCACAGGGCACTGATGGCATGGAAAAGCATCCCGACGCCAAAAATCTTCACATAGGCAGTACTGACGTACAGATCATAGATGAAGTAGCCCGCCGCGAGTGCCGATATCAACGCGCAAGCCCCCGAGTATCCATAAACCCGCTCCGCCGTACTCATCGACTTCCGCTCATTGTCTGTGAACATCACCCATAGAGCTACCGCGTTGATCAAAACGCTTTGTATCAAGGATACAACATGGACGTCCCAGTTGAGCTTGGTCCGCTTGCTCAGATTTGGGTAATGCCGAGGGAACAGCCGCGGAGACAACCACGGCGATAGGTATGAATGGATGAACAGGTAGAACAAGAAGGCGCCGATGATCTCATGGACATGGTCGGTTACGGCCGGGATGTTAAGGCGTACGGCCCACGGTTCGACCAAGTCGCGAAGCCACCTTGGAGGCGGCGGAATAGGGTCTATCATGCCGATGTGTAGACCCCAGTTGGGGGTTTGCTATGTCTGCCGACTCAGACCAGCTGGTGAGGACTCGCTAAATCCAGTACCTATCAGGGGCACCTGAAACTGAGATAGCGAGACAGGTCCTGAGTGAAGAAAGAAAGGAGGATTGTAAAGAACAAGTAGATGTCGTTTAGGCCAACTCGAGATCAGCCATGATGTGTGAGGAGAAGAAGCAAGGCAGAGCCGAGGGCATGGGATAATTATGATGTCTTTCAAGCCATATATAACAAGCGCCTCGGTTGGTCGCGTGCCCTGTCGTGCCTGATCCATCAGGCCGTTCATAGTTGGGGCAGAAGTGTTGGGAAGGCTGACTTATCCTCGGAAGCCTCATGTGGTGCATCAGGTGATCATGCGTCAGTTTGTCTGCCTGAGGCACCAAGGCTTGATAGTCTTCTGTTGAATATGCACTATGAATCATTCCTTTCTGCCTCCTCACTAATCAGACTACTACAGTATTGCTAACATTTGCTATCAGAGAAGGGGACCTGGCTTAAGTAAGGTATCTCTAGTTCATTGAATCAATCATCATAACTATTTACTAAGGGTGAAACATGCTTCTGTCATCACTTCTCATACAGGTCCTGGTAAATGATAGACAACATTAACGTCTAACAAAGGAAAGTACAAAAGAAAGGCTACATCAAAAGAAACTCCAAGTTGCAGGTTGTAAAGGATCACGTCATCCGGATCAAGCGTGAGCACTCCCTTCTGCGTAAGACACGGTCTCGAATAATCCTACCAGCAAGACATGGCAGCCTGTGTCGCGGGAGGACTGGGCAAGTGAGCAGCTGATTAGCCCACTGCGCTTGCAATTTCAGCACCGAGTCCGCTGTCACTGGGCTGTCCGTAGAGTACCATTTTCCTTGACTCGAGATCGTCTTCGTCCGCCTCTCCGTCCTGCTGATCATCCGCTGACTCATTCCCCTTGGTCGTCTGAGCATCGTCCTCATCCTGGTCGACCGTCGCTTGCTCTTCCTCTTGTTGTTCACCATCTTCGGGATCTTCTGCAATGGAACTTGGGGCTGCAGTGGACATGTTGGTGGAACTGGCCGCGCTCACTCGTCGATCGGCGGAGACGACACTCTCGGTTCCGTAAATCATGCTGTCCGTGTACGTTCCAGTGTAGCTGGTTCTACGCTCAGTACCAGCATCACTCTCTTCTCCGCTCTGATTCTCTTCTTCCTCTGGGAAACTCTCGTTCTCCTTGTTAGCGACCGAGCTTCGACCACCCCATGAGGCCTTTCGCAAGGAGTAGTTGGACTTCACAGAATGACTCCGCTTCAAATTTGCAAAGCCACTGCCCGAGCTCGAATATCGATCCGGAACGCCGCGGTTGCCAGTGACGTTGCTCAAGCTGAGAATCCTTCGCTCCTTGTTTGTATTGGACGGAGCGTTCGAGCCCAACTGAGGTGAAGCCGAGGTTCGCTTTTTCAATGCAATGCCGACACTGCTCCCAATGATACTCCGGGAATCCTTGGCAGTGCTGGTGGTACTGCTGGCACTAGGTCCTCGGGAACGAGGGCCGCGTGCTTTCTTCATGTTCAGGCTTTGTAGACCCCTTGGGCGGCTGAGGAGAACAGTGCGAGCATGATCAAGGACACCCTCCAGAATTCGTTTCTCGAGAGTATCAGCGCGGTCCTCCATGACCTGCATCTCCTCGTGACGGAGCTCAAGTGCCATCTCCAAGCTAGATAGCTCCTTGCTAAGCTTGGTGTTTTGCTTGACGAGTTCTTCCTTCTCGGATTTAAGCGTATTGATTATGCTCAGAAGAGAGTCCTTCTCTTCCTTGAGAGTGATGATTTCGGCTTCGACCTGCTCTTTCTGCGCATTTCTTCTCTCAAGCGCAATTGCAGCTTCCTCAGCCTCCCGGCGCCTGCGCTCCGTATCCTCCGCCACGAGGGCGGATTGAGCTGCAAACATCTCGTTCATCTTGCGTGAGGTCTCCATGATGTCCTTGTGCATCTCATCTAACTTCATCATCTGCGTGACTGACTGGTCAGTGTTTGTCGCATGACCAAGAAGAGTATCTAGCTTGTCGTGAATTGGCCCGTTAGTGCTTGTGGCATGGTCGAGCAGCTCATTCAGCTTGTCATAAACTTGAGCATTGGTGCTCGTAGTCTGACCGAGCAATTGATCAAGCTTCTCATGTACTTGGTTGTTGGTCACGCGTTCAACAAGAATTTCGAGAGCTTCTTGCACCCTGTCGTTCTTTGCATGTTCCAGAAGGCTGTCAAGTTTCTCGCGGATCTGAGTGTCATCGTACTTCTCCGGCTCAGGTGGTGGGAGAGCTGGAAGCATTGATGGAATTGTCGAAGGAAGGGTGGAAAGATCCATCTTGATATCCTGGGTCGCCTTCTGAGAGTGATCGTAGTGCTTTCCGACTATGGAGAGAATTTCCTGTATTGACTCCAAGACCTGCGGATGGAATTCATGCAGCTGGCTCTCCACCCGGTCGGTGGCAGCGACTGCTCGTTCAAAGTCGGACCGAGCTTGCTCGTGGTGCGTCTTCACCTCGTTGTGCATCTCCTCTATCTTGGTGTATGACTCACCGACCTTCTCGAAGAAAGTCTTTGTGTCCAAGCTGATGCGTTCACAAGTTTCGTTGACGCTATCGCCCATGGCACCAATGACGAGCTTTATGTCTTCGGCAAGAGCCTTGGTGGTTGTAATAGCTTCCAGGTGCGCGTTGTCTCGCTCCTCAGTTTCAGTGAACTTCGAGCCAATTGAAGAATGGACTTCATCATACTTGGCCATGACTTCGCCGAGTTTCTCGTCAATTTTTGCACCCAGCTCCACGATGATGGCTGCTCGAGCCTCATCATGTTTGACCAGGGCAGCGGCGTCGCGTTCCTCCATTTCGAGCTTGCTCGCATCTTGCTCGCCACGAACGCGCTCGAATTCTCGATTGATGAGTTCTGTAAGTTCGTGAATGCTTTCTACCGTCGAAAAGCTTTCAGCAGAAGCGGCCAAGCCTTCCAAAAGTTGCTTGAGCTCGGAGAGCCCTTCGGAACTTCCATCCAGCTTGCTCTTTAGCTCGTCGCCGAGTCCTTCGACCACGGCCCTCGCCTCATCAATCTTCTCCGCAAGGCCAGCGTGTTCGACCTTTCTCGCTTCGAATCCTTGCGCTGTCAGCTCGTTTTCGGCTTCTACCTTTTCTCTGAAGTCAGTCACGAGCATTGACAGATCCTGGATGTCGGTCTTTGTTGGCAGTGTTTCAACGTCAGGAAGCTTCAGCTCTTCCACCGAGGTCTTCACCTCGAATATCATGGCTTCCACTGTTTGCAAATCCGATTTGAGGAGCTTCTCAGTATCAGGTTCACCTTCCGAACCTTTGCTCTTGAGCTCATCAAAAGCGATCCACATATCCTTCAAAAGAGTCTCCAGAGTACCAATCTCAGACTTGGTTGGTCCTTCGGCTTCTAGGCGAGCAGAAAGTTCAGCGATCGCTTCCTTTGTCTCGTGGACGATGACTTCGAGGCTACCCAGCTGCTCTGCCTTAGCGATTTCGTCTGGGGCAGGAAATTTCAACTCATCAAGCTGGGATTTCGTGTTTCGCAGTAGCGTCTCAATGGCGTCTGTATCCTCCTTCTTCGCTGTCGAATCGTCCACGGGATTTTCCCGAGCAACAATACCTGCTACGGAGCTTTGAAGTTCGTGTAGGCCAGCGATTACCTCGTCCAGATGCTCCTTTTTCAGGGCATCTTCCGACGGTTCCGGTGCACGCGGAGCAGACTCTATGGCCTCGACCTTGACCTGTAGTTGGGTGATGAGGGTTTTGAGGGCTTCGATGTCGCTGCTGATATTCGACTCATGGGCGATCATCAGTGCCCCGCCTCTGGTAGCTTCGGGCTCCCTTGACTCATCCTGTGACTGACGCAATGATTCTACATCTGCCTTCAGGCTGCTAAGTCCTTCTTTTAGAGTATCGAGAAGCTCGGAATGATCAAACTGCTCAGGCCTGTCGAGAAACTTGGACAGGTCACCCCGGATCGTAGCCACGCCATCATTGAGAACCTCAATGACTTCACCAGTTGAGAATGACACATTGTCTCCGCTGTCCTTTGGCTGGTTGTTCTCCTCGCGAAACGCTTCAAGGCTTTCACGGAGAGCCGCGACGATATCGTCCTTGTCAGATGTGGGCTGTGCGGGAACAAGACTCATGGACATGGTCTCGCGAATGCCATCGAACTCTTCCTTGATGACTTTGGTGATGTCGTCTGCGCTTGTGGCCTTCTGGCTTTCCGAGGCGTCGCGAATGGCGTCAAGAATCTCGTCTTTGTCGTTGGAGACATTGGTACGAATGAGGAGAGAGCTCAAGGTTTGCCGAAGGTGCTCAAATTCCTTCTCCATAGCATCAAGAAGTTCTGGAGTGTCCGGATTACCTCCTCGGCTGTTGCCTAGAGCAGCATCCGCGATGGTCTTTTCCATGTCGGCGTGGAGCAATCGGAATCCTTCCTTGACCGTATCCATAATTTCATGTTTTCCGGAAGCTTCCACGGCAGCTGCAGCGTATCCTTCGACCTCTTGTTTCACAGCAGCCAGGCCGTCCTTGATTGCTTCGAGCACCTGCTCGGTGTCTTTTTCGCCGGCAGGAGCGTGCTGTTTGACACTGTCTTTAATTTCCTGAAGGAGCTCCTGGAAACGCTCCAAAGCCTGCTCCCCAGCGTTGAGATTCACGGAGCTCAAGGCCTCTTGAAGGCCGGCGGAGATTGCCTCCATCAAATCCTCTTTATTGAGCTCAATCTCCCTGATCATCGAGTTCTGGTTCTCCAGGCCCTCTGCAATTGCGGCCAAGATTTCTTCCCGAGAGATATCTGGTTCAACGTTCGTGCTAACGGCGGAATGATGGGCAGCAAACGCATCATTGATCGCGTTGACGACATCTTCCTTGGTTATGTGGATTGGCTCTGTCCCTTTGGCCGTGCTGAAATGGGCATCCAGCCCTTCCGACAGGGCAGTCAATATTTCGTCGCGACCAAGACCCGAATCGAAACTTTCTCTGGTCAGGGCGCTTTGAGAGGCAAACGATTCAGTGACTGCCTGCAGTATCTCGTCCCGTAGGCCAGCCAGGTGATCGTGTCGAAGGTACTGATCAGCAGTGTGCTGAGAGTGTTCTTCGAGACATTCGCGGATGATTCGGGCAATCTCGTCTTTTGTAACAGCCGCGGGTTGCTCAAAACTCTGGACTCCAGCCTGAACAGCGGCCAAAACTTGATCGTAAGTGACGGCTTGTTCATGCTGTGGCTGGTATGCTCTGAGCCCTTCACTCAAGCACTCCAGAATCTCGTCCCTTTCAAGGCCGAAATTCTGAAGTTCAATTTCGGGCTTGTACGTCTCCCAAGCTTCCCTAACAGTTTCGAGTATGTCGTCTTTCTGAAGTCCTGGTTCCTGAGCGGGCTGTGACATGGCATGCTCTTCCATGACTCTCTTCACAATGGAGTAGATCTCGGCGCCATTCATCGCTGACCGAAACTCCGACAACGCTGAGGCATGTTGTCTATGCTCACTCATGATGTGTGATAGTTGATTCTTCAGCTCTTGAAGACTGTGCTCGACGATGTTGGCGATCTCGTCTTTGCTGGGCGCCTTGGGTTCGTCGTCCCCTGCAGAGCGAATATTCTCTATCTCCTCAAGTTTTCGGGCAAGGTCTCGTCCCATGCCCAGAACTTGACCTCGCAGTTCCCGGACCAGCGCCTTGACTTCGTTGGTCATTCCACCGCCTTCAATGACACTGGTCTTTACGCGCTGCATTATTGCCAACATCTCCTCTGCGACGGAATTGTCTAGCTGCTGGTTTGGGCGCTCGATGACAGGACCACTCTCATTCTGGATGACTTCCATGTCCGGTGCATACGCTTGCTCGGGATTCACATCCTTGGGGTTCGTAGCATGGAAGCTGGCGCCCCTCTGTGCTGGGACGGCTCTTGAGCGGACCAAGGCTTTGCTTTCCGAGCTCTCCTTCACCAGATTGAGGATTTCTTCCAGCATCTTTACGATAGTGGCGTCTGGTTGTCTGTCAGAAGAGTCTTCCAAGGACCGTGATTTGATCTCATCGACGAGATCCAGGAGCTTCTCTTGGCCTTCTTTGGTGGCCATTTCTCGCAGGACTTTCTCCAGCAATGCTATGCTGGCTGATCCGTCAGATATGGGAGTAGGGGATGCGCATAGTTCACGTTCCATTGCTGCAGCGAAGGGGTTAGGACTGGGCATCCGTGGCGCAGAAAAACTCTTCCTCGATGAACGAGGAGAACTATCCGATTCCCTGCTGTTAATAGTCTGGTCCGAACCTAGGAGAGAACTGAAATCCCACCTTGTGGTAGCATCAGGGTCTAGGAGCTTTGCAGCCAAACTTGAGGACAGGTCGCGGAGACTTTTCCGTATATCTTCGTCTCGAGCATTGGTGGCGGCTTTAAGGCTTATCAAGTCCGTGGCGTTGTCTTTGCTTCGTCGGCTCAATTGAGCCATTTCACGTTGGAGATTGCTGGCAATGTCCGTGAGACTAATGATTTGGGTTGATAGGGTTTCAAGACTGTGGGCGGTTGGACGTTTCGGTGTCGTAAAGGGATCGGATTCGCCATGCCTTGGCTGAGGTTCGCCCTCATCAGGCAGCTGCATGTTTTGAAGAGCCAACATCGTGGCAGAAGGAGGGGTGCTCTCTCCGAGAATAGGTTTGGAGAGGTACCGATTTGAGATCAGAATGCTTGGTGCATCCTTGTCTGAATCTCTGTCCGAGGCGCCCGCTGACTTCGTTGGGCTCTTTTCTTCTGGTCGAGTCGTGGAGTCCATAATTGAGGCCCGTAGAGGTCTTTCGGGTGACCTGTTCTCCAGGTAGTTTAGAAACTCAGACCGGGTGTCTGCATTCTGCAAAGATTGCATCCGCTTGTGAAATTGCCCTTTGATGAGCGACTTTTCCGGCGAAGACTTTGATGGCATTGGGTTCGTTGTGTATGGGCTGGGCACGTTTTCTCTCATCTTCTCCGTAAAATTCGCTGCCACCGCTTGGATATTCGGTGAGACATTGCCTTTCGTCGCAGGACTGGTAGAACCTGGGTTCAATGGCAGCGGCGGAGGTGCCCGTTCGGGATCCGAGCTGTCCCACCTTCATTACCACAAGATTAGCTAGCTGTCGCTTTCAAACAATTTGCCTTGCGCTTTCAAGAGACCGACTCACATGGGCACCGACTGGTGTCTAAGAACCAGCTCCCGGTCACGGGACGCATCACGAGTATGAGACGACGGCATAGCGTAGCCTCCAGAGGTGACTTATGATAAGTGGGATGGGTTGGGTTGAGTAGTGGGTATCTTCGTTGATGGTCGCAAGAAATAAGATGTGTATCAGAATGAGAATTGCTCGGAATGCGCGAAGGTATGATCGTCAAAAATTAAGGTCGTAAGGGCATATCAGATCGTAAAACAAATGAGCAGTAAATCAAGAAAGCAAGTTCAAAATCAATAACTGCGCTTGCTGCAGGAAGTACGGAAAGAGCAGGGTAAACAATGAAGACAAAGGACAATGCAACGTGCTATGGATTGCAGGTACACAGAGGTGTAACTCTACCCTAGATACCTTTTGAAGAGGAGACAATCAATGACTTTTAAGTAGCATAATAAAGAAAACATGGAAGTGGAGTTAGCGTTGGTGCTGAGAAACAACGGTAGCTCATGGGGCATCAATCGCAAGCCGGCCCAATCTACGCTGTACACATCAAGGCTCCGTTGCCTGGCTTCATAGCAACCAGCGCCTTTGCCGTTGTCTAGTAAACAAAGCATGACGACGGTTGATCCGCCGGCGGTGAGAGGTTTGTCCGAAAGGAGCGGGAGCTAGTCCCTTTGGAGAAATATCCCCAAAGCAGTCTAGCAGCGACTGGTCGGTAAGCTGGCCAATGGAATCCTGGCACACAATTGTCATCTTGCCCTGAGCCCTGCCGTGCACTACTCTCAAGCGAAAAAAAGAACGTCGAACGCGGGAGACTCTCGATAACACGACCGAAGCACAATCGACAACAACCCCATCGACCTTGCGCTCCGCTCACCATGAAGTGTTAGTTGAATGCCTTCTCGTCTCGAATTCCCAATTGTACGAATATCAGTCCATGCTGACAGAATGGTGAAATAGTCATGAAAGTGGGCCGTGTGGCCATCATCACCCGTGGCCGTTACGCCGGTAAGAAGGTACGACAAGACTTTTCCTTTCCTACGTGTTCGAGCGGAAAATTGGATATGAAGGATCTGGCTTGGGGCTTTTCGATGGTCGATTGAGAGGATGGGAGAAAGACGTTCTGGTCGAATGGGGGGACGGATTTCGATTTGGGATGGGATCAAGATGGATTTAGAAGGATGTGCTGACAAGGGACGTTTTCGCGAAATCACAGGTCGTCATTGTCCAGCCTAACGACACTGGCTCCAAGGCGCACCCCTTCCCCTACGCCATCGTCGCCGGTATCGAGCGCTACCCTCTCAAGGTCACCCGCCGCATGGGCAAGAAGATGGTCGAGAAGCGCAGCCGCATCAAGCCTTTCATCAAGGTCGTCAACTACAACCACTTGATGCCCACCCGTTACACCCTTGAGCTTGAGGGTCTCAAGGGTACCGTCAGCCAGGAGACCTTCAAGGAAGTCTCCACGCGCGAGGACGCCAAGAAGACCGTCAAGAAGGCCCTTGAGGACAGATACACCAGCGGCAAGAACAGATGGTTCTTCACTCCTCTGCGTACGTGCAATCCTAGCGTATCATCCCTTGCAGCGAGATGGATGTGTGCTGACTATTGCTTTCTACACAGGTTTCTAAACGGGATATTTTGGGGCGTTTGGTCGTTTGAGCGCGCAAGGTTCTAGATGCGGCAGGCAGAGGGAAGAAAAAGGGGCATCGAGGACATTCGGTTCATGAGCATGGCATTAAACGAAAGAAGTATACCATAGCTGGATGCGGAACTTGGAGTGTATCGATGCACAGGTCCAAGACTTGGCCATGTTTCTTTTATGAGGGCGGCCATCCAGAACTGGCGCCCGTCCTGAAATGAAAATATGAACAAATTCAATTCTCTTCTGTTATCTCAATGTCTCAGTCCTTGAGCATACTGCAACTCTTGGTTCATAACAGCAGGTTTACTAACAGATTCCAATTAACTAACCGCTGCGAACGAACATTGTTCCACGCTTGACTCGGCTTCATGTGTCAGCGAAGGTTGTACATTATTATTCCGAATTCCCGCGCCAGATCCTGAGGATCTATCAAACCAAATATTGATCAAGCCTCGTTAACCTTAGTACAATCAAGCCCTCGGTCAATTTCTCGAGATTTCTACCGCCCAGCAAATCGATTTCCGTGTCAGTCGCCACGCCTCGGAAACAGAGTAGAGATCCGTCTCAAGATCCGAGGATACAGCTACTTTGCCGCTCAGTGAAAGTAACAGGAGGGCGCATCCCGTTCGAAGGATATGATCTGTGGCACAGAACTTCGTATCAAACTTTACGATGCGTGCAACAATCGGCGCATTGCTGTATTTGGCGGTTCTAACCCATGTCGACGTCTTTCCGACTCCATGCAAACTAAGCTGCGATGCTACAATAACCCATGTCGGGTACATTTGCTCTTTTTTTCCGACGATCATCCAAGGTCGTTTAGTATTGCGAACTGGGTCCTCCTGGAGTGATTTTCATCCGATATACGCATCTCGGTTGGGTGACCTTCGAGAGTATGGCTTCACCTAAGGCAATGCCATGTCACCATATGTGAGGCAATACTCAATGGAACAGCATGCCTGTAACGCAAGAGTATTGTTCAGTAGATTCTATTTACACGGTACCTTTCTATATGAAATCATTTTAGGCTCGCCACTCGACCTCTTGTGGATTTGCATCGCTTGCATATGGATGGCTGAGTATATATATCGATTGGTCAGGGAACACAGCACGGCTCGGCAATGTTTGTGTGAAGTTTGCCTTTGACCTCGAGTACCATGAATTAACTCAATTGAAACTTTGCTTTGGTCGCCAATTTACTCCACAGTCTAGATAGCCCATGCAATAGTTTTCTGAGCGTCGCAGCCCAAGCATCTGCGGCTACTCTACTGTTAACGGAGCAGGGGCCAAGGTGTTTAAGGTCGGACATGTTTTTATACAATTGTTTATGACCGAGGAGGAGCAGCAAAAGTACGGTACGGAGCACGACGACAGTTGGCGACAGCATTCGGTCTTCTCAAGCATTCGACGACTGGATTGACGCAACAGAAAGGAAATCCTGATTGACGCTCAGGCCGACCGGTGAATCGAGCTAATAGAACTCTGCAGGCGGGAAGAATCAATTATTAAAATGGTCTCCCAGGCTAAATCGGATCAGGCGTAACGAATCACAGTTCTTCTCTTCGCAGAGAATTCGTTGGAAGAAGAGGGCGCTACATGTTTCCCGGACGAGAAGTTGATGAGACGCAAAGAAAACCGGTGTCTTCTGTTAGTTGCTGATAAGCTCTTCGCATACCCTAGTTCAATAAAGAACAATACTGTAGTGAATGATGCATAACCATGATTATGCATAAGAACTATGATGCTAATCCTTCGACTACCTACGTATCCCATGCTGAGTTATGTATCTCCCACCAACATTAGAGCTTTATTGGGAAACTTGATAGTACTGGGCCTATCTACTGGGCCTCATAGCCCAGCCTTTAAGCGATTGACCCACTATCACATGCTGCCTAACCATCGAACCTTAGTCCTTCGATGGAGTCATTACACGTAACTAAAATATGACAGTCGATATAAATTCTTTTGGCGGATGCTATCTACCTATTTATTGATATGCAACATATGAATTGGAAGCTTTCCAATTTTCATCTTGAACTTTTTTTCCCAAATGTGTAGAGTTCCAAGCGCCTTTGCCACACTAAGGAGCACGGAGTACTGATAACGCATTCCGATGCACCATACAAGGCCAGGGCACAGAAACTGGTAATCCCAGTTTTGTATCATGTTTCAGTGCTCATATGGATCGATTGACATGCTTAACGCTTCGGCCCAATGATTCGATGCATAGAAAAGCAAAAGCGGGTGGCAGAGAGGACTGAACGTCGAGGACCCCTCGGCCGGAACGTTTCTAGCAGTGTTTGCCCTCCCCTGTCAAATTAGATGCAGATTATCGGGCACAGAGACACCAATGATCTAAGATGAAAGTCTCGGGTTCGGACTACTCGACGGAAAGCTACCGGGGGTTCCAGGCCCTGTTCCGATGATACGATGATGACGGTAGGAGCGTTGATAATGAGGTTATACACTTTCACCAACGGGAGACCCTCCTTGGCGCCTGCTTTCAGCAAACAGGGCCCGCTATCACATGCAAAGTCGAGCTGCTCCTGCTGCATGAGGAAAATAGGGTAAAATTAGGTACCTATAGAGTAGGCGAAGAATGGAATCGACAGGGAAGCTACTACTCCGTACAACACCTATCTACCATACCATGACTGGTTTGACTATCGAGCGATGGCAAATACTAACTCTATAAATACAGGAAGGAGGGTGATTGACTGACATGTGCTGAAGCTCCTCCCAATTCCGTTTCCGCTCCTGTACTCTATATAGTCATCCTCCTACACTCTTATCTCCCTCAAACTTTCCGACCACTCTCTAGAACCTACCTTTATCTCCCCCTCCTCCCTGCTCTTCGGACCTAGCTTCTTACTTCGTGCCCTCCCTCAGTCGATCTACCACATCAAGGACTCCACAGCTCACTTCCTAGAGGTATGTTGTATCCCATCACATCTTACCATCGCTTTTTTGCTAATTTACATTTCCTATATAATAGACTCTATGCCTCACGCAGAGAACGGAACAATGGGCGAGCCTTCTATCAACGGCGAGAAGGTTCATTCCCAATTCCTCGATGTATGTTCCCTCGAGATCCCTGCTTGATTGCCTGACAGTTGTCCGTGTAACATGTTACTGATCACAATGCGCCGTAGCACCTTACCTCGTACCCTGTCGTTTCAGATTCGATCACCGTCTTCAAGAGCAACAAATATGGTGCCAAGTCCCTGGAGTATGCCGACCAAGGCTACGTCCGCATAGCCAAACCGTTACTTCCCTACCTGTCGAAGCCCTACGGTTACGTCGCGCCGTATGTTGCTCGGGTAGATAGCCTCGGAGATCAAGGATTGACCAAGCTCGACACGTCATTCCCCATCATCAAGGAGGACACAGATAAGATAAAAGGAACGATCTACGATACAGCCTTCTTCCCCATGCGTCTCGCTGGTGACGTGAAAAGCCATGTCTTCGAGACCTTTGGATCGGAATACAAGAAGTGCGGCGGTGACGGAGTGGTTGCAGGCGGCAAGGCTGCCATCAGCACCAGTCTGATCCTATCTCAAGAATCGTTGGCCTATATCAGCTCGTTCCTTCAAAACAAGAAAGCTCAGGCCAAGGAGGCCGTCAATGAAAAATCCAATTAAGCGACATGTCGTGGTGATACAGGGTCACTCTTTTTCCTCCTTTCCTTCCTGCTGGACTTCTTCCTTCTCCTTTCGCCAACATTTGTTTCCTTTCTGTCCGTGAGAGTCAAAAAATGCTTCTCTTCGATTCATTGTTCGTATGTTACCCTGGTTCGCATTTGGATACACCCGGTGGGATTGTTTGTATCAGCCACAACTAGATATTTATATATTCTGATGAACACAATCAAAATTCTAAAGCTAATCCAAAGCATAAGCGCCTGCTCGTACCGCAGTCCTCATGTCAAGACATTGCAGTTTTCATGGTCAATTCCCACAGACGAATGTCAATGGATGCGTACGTCATTGAGGGATGTATCTACACTGATAATGGACACAACTGCAGTCAGCACAGCCGTAATAGAACTCGAGGCAGCATACCAATTGCCCAACGTGAAGATTCAATGTTCATGATCTATTTCTTCTTTTGCCCCTCTTATTTTTCCACGGGCGCTTGCATGTGATTTCATGTAGATAGTAGTGGAAGCCAAGAAAACGGAAGGTGTTATTACCCGAAGCGGATAAATCACGCCTGGACCCACTATCAAATGACGGCGCGTCAAACGCGTCTGGGCAATCTTCACAGTGTCAGGAAACTGTCTCATTGCGCATCAAAGCCATGCGATACGACTTACTCGCTGATCCGCCGAGAAATATCTACGTCTCTATCGCTGTTCATCAATATTTTACATCTGCATCGTCGCCATGCCTCTAGTTCGCAAACGCCGAGCTGTGAGTCGCTTGTCACTTTCCTGATCAATCGGTTGCCAGACTAACCAAAGCCACCCGCAGGAACAACAGCTCGAATCTGACAGTGATGAAGTTTCAACTCCGGTCGCAGGCCCAGTCTCTACAGAGAACTCTCGTCGCCGTCTTAGACGCACGTCAGACTCGGAAAGCGACGACGACTCCGGTGCGGACGATGCTCGCGCCCCGACTTCTATGGATGTGATGGTTAAGAAGCTGGTCCGGCTAGCGCTGGCGAGTGAGCTGTCACGGCAACCGGTCCGCCGAACGGATATAAGCACAAAGGTCCTGGGGGAGCAGGGGTCACGCCAATTCAAGATGGTCTTCGAGATGGCGCAGAAGACATTACGAGAGACGTTCGGGATGCAATTGGCCGAGTTGCCGGGGAAGGAGAAGGTGACTATTCAACAACGAAGAGGTACGTGGCATTGATTACAAGGACCCGATGACGGGGATTTTCTGACCCGAAGTAGCCGCCCAAAAAGTCGACCGGCCCTCGTCAACAAACAAGTCCTGGATTCTTACGAGTACCCTTCCTCTTGCGTATAGAAAGCCCGAGATCCTCCCGCCGACAAAAGCGCCCCTTGAAGGCACCTATACAGGGCTGTATTCCTTCATCATTGCCGTGATTCTTCTCAATGGTGGTTCCTTGCCGGAGCAGAAACTCGAGCGCTACCTCAAGCGTACCAATGCTGATACGTACACGCCCATCGATCGTACAGACCGGTTGCTTCAGCGTCTATGTAAGGAGGGATATCTCATCCGCAATCGGGAGATGGACGGCGGAGAAGAAATCATCGAGTACATGGTTGGGCCGCGCGGTAAGGTCGAGGTGGGCGTTCAGGGAGTGGCCGGGTTGGTGCGGGAAGTCTACGGTCGTCAGGGCGCTGTTGAAGGGGATGAACCCACGCCTGCGGAACGAGCACAGATGGAGGAATTCGAGTCGCGGCTGACTCGGAGTCTTGGTACCAGGCGACCTGGGGCTCGGGTGGCTGATCAAGACGAGAACGAAGATGACGAAGATGGGGAGGCCTCGGGGCGAAGTCGAAGACGTCGTGGTGCTGGTTCTGATGACGAGGGAGACGACGACAGTGATGATTAGGTTTGTGGCGAGCTTGGTCGTATTATTTGTGTGGCCGTTTCATCTATGATAAATATGATACCCTTTTGACTGTTATAACTGTACGAAATAAGAAATTACAGTGTATGTTAGTTTATTGGTGTTGCAGTTGTAGAAGCATCTTCAACGGACAGATATATATTTGACGAGTTGACACTATTGGGCATAATCCCCATAGAGCACCCACCTTGCTACCTAAATGGCCTGCACCAATGTCATTTAATATTGGTTTTATCAATTGTCTTCGCGTTTTCCAACATACCAGCTTACATGGTCAGAGGACACCACATTCCCATCAATATTGTCAGAAAAGGGACACCTTGAAATGAAATCTCATGGGCTGTGATTTATGCTCTACAGTACATCAAAGCAAGTAACAGCACGAACGAGAACGCTCAAGCATACAGTTCGAACAATCTATTGACCCAAAAATGTATAGAGAGATATAGTCATAAGGTCGTATACCCGGAAACAGTCAGCCATCGCCGTCAAATGATCTATCTGCCCTACTCGCTGTCACTGGCACTATCATGTACCGACCCGTTATCCCCCGTGTCCCGAAGACCCTCGGCCAGAATATATTCAGCCTGCTGCAGCGTTGATTTGATTTCTTGGTTGTTGTAGACCAGCTCAATGGGCTTCTGGCCGTGCTTGTTCCGTACGCGCGGGTCGCAGCCAGCTTCGCACATCATTTTGATCATTTCGAGACCGAGCTCGGGGTCCTTTTCGTTGGCGTAGCGGACCGCGCTGTGCAGGGGTGTGTCTTTGTCGAGGCGGGTGAGGGGGTCGCATTCGAAGTATTGGATGTCGAAGAGGAAGTCCATTGTATCATCTGCAAGGCAGATTTATTAGTCTATATGCAGAGGTGGCAGATACTGCATTGAAGGGGATCGTCTGGACTTACAGCTTCCGTACATGGCACAGATGTGCAGAGCATGGTTCCCCAATGCATCTGTCACGCTGTTGAAAAACTCTGCGACCTCCTCGTTCGATTTATCGCTCATTGTATCCATGACTTGCTCGATCAGGTGAGGCTGGTCTCGTCGGCATGCCTCGACCACCAGTTCGCGTGGTGATGCGCCCTATCTTGTCAGTCCGTTGGCTCACGATAGCTGGAAACATTACTCACTTCGTCCTCCATTTTCTGAGTACGGAACGAAAATTGGTTTGTAAGAACGTCCGGTAGCAGAGACCACGATTTCAGATCTCGGATATCCGTATCAGAAAATGTTGTGGTGAAGTCTGGTGGTATTATGCGGGGCAGAATTCGAAGCTGTATGAAATAGGAGGAGGTTACGGCAGATCGGAGCAACAACCACAAATTAGAAGACAAAGGGAAAATAAGGAATTAGTATGGTCTACAAGGTCGTTTTTGGGATCCCTAGAAGTCTAATACATCTAGTGTAAGGCCATCATCTAGTCGTGGAAGATCGAAGTTTCTCAAGATTCTCAGGTCTACTACTGTTCCTCCTTATCTGTTTAGATACTCTGGAGGCACATAAACTCACGTACCTTATCCAGAGGCTTACCAACAAGGTGCTGCCTGCCAACCGCTCGGATGATCTATTGTGCCGCTCCGCTGCATGTGCCCCGCGTCCAATCGGCGGCTGTCGTTGTATTTGTATACAGCCGCGCGGCTAAGACTAGATTTCTCTCCGCCAACGACGTCGTTGCTTGATAAATGCGTACGCCTGAGGCAGCTGCTCGACTGTGCAGACCTGAGTCCCTTGCGGTGAAGTTGTCGCGCAGCAGCAGGATATTCTACATTACTAGTCTGAAACTTAGTACATCAACCGATTGACTGGTTCCTAGCGAAAGACTCCAAGATGTTGACATGTGAGTTAAATACCCCGCCAGCTTGATAGCAGCGTCGGTAGAAAGATATATAGGCTAACTTGAGTTGTTCACCTTGCCAGTTTGCCCTAATTGCGGCAATTCTCTGACCATTTCACGCGGCGAGCCAACTCGAGAGTATCCCCTCGGCGTCAACCGATTCGAGTGCCGGACATGTCCCTATCAGCATCTGCTGAGGCACGGTAGACAGGAGACGACCGCCATGAAACAAAAGGAGGTGGAAGACGTATTTGGCGGCAAGGAAGAGTTTGCGAATGCCGACAGCATGGCCAGTAAGTGCTTCATGGTTGCAGAAAGAGGTTTTTGAGCTTTTGCAGTGGAGGCTAACACGGATGTCTTTTTTCTGCGTTACAGCTCAGTGCCCCGCCGAAGATTGCAATGGCGATCGTGCATACTTCTTCCAGCTGCAGATTCGAAGTGCGGATGAACCTATGACTACATTCCTTAAGGTGAGTGTTCCGTTCCCGCAGTCATGCTGGCACCTGCATCGTGCGGCAAGGGCTAACTGAACATGATAGTGTACTACATGCGGTGCACGGTGGAGAGAAAATTGATCATCGCCATCGAGTGATGGTGACGATGGCAATACCTGTGCTAAGCGCACTGCTCGATTGACTCATAGACTGATGACGAGGCGAATATGGAGCATGGAAAATGGCGCTAAAACTCTTTTTTTGTTGTTATTTGATGTGCTTGCAGCATTTGGATGATTTTTTGTGCATATAGACTGGAGCTTCAGTGATACCCCTCATTGTTGGTTATCTACACGTGTTAGGTAGTCTAGCTGTTGATTTACTAGGCTCTCGACTATGGTCGGATTAGCCGCACCTTGTTTACTTTGTGCTCTTCTTCTCCAATTCTTACCGCCTCTCTCATTTTTAGCGGCCACATTTGATCATTGAATCTGGATTGGCCACCCATGGTAGCTTAGTGTGATCTGCCAACTTTCAAGTTACTCAAAGAGAACCATTTTGGGAGGCCGACATGTCTAATTCAGTTCGACCAACTAGCTGACGAGGGGTGACTCGAAAAAGCCCTCGGCAACAATCTAGCCTCCCTAGCAACTGGATTGATAGTGGCGAGGTAAAAAATTTCTTTCCTTTCTTGTTAATTTGTATCATCTGTAGATAGATAGGCTGCTTTTTTGCCATGTCGACTCTTACAGTGAAAATCCTAATTGTGGATCAATGAGGGGCGCCACTCGGCCGGGCCACTTGTCCTGCCCATTAATGGACAAATAGAGACCACGCGTTGCCGCGGGGTTCTGTTACAAACATGGAAAACAAGCCCCTCGCTAGTAGTAGACTATATACTGCCTCGTAGTGTGTGGTACGTTGTAGTAGTTGATAGACAGGTTGTACCGGACCACATCTGCGTTGATGCCCAGTTTCCAAATCCGAAAATCCACTACAGACATGGGAATTAGGTATCTAGATACTGTGTTGACTGTAGGGGGAGGGAGAAAAATTTTCTCGCTCCCTCCTTTCTTTGCTTGTAAAAAAAGATAGTGGATCCAGACTCGGAGCGCCGAAAGGGCATGAACCAAGGAAAAGCAGTAGGATCTCCCACCAAACAACAGCGCGAAAATTCTGAGCGAAACAGCCCAACCGACTGACACACTCCGCCGCCTGTGAAGATTTTGCGCTGGTCCCGCACTATCAGAGTGGGTCATTTACCCCTCCATGCCCAATGACAACAGCGGCTCGCCAAGGGTTTGAGCCCGCCGCTTAGTCTTTTTCTCGCTTGACCCCTCCATATAAGGATTTCCCCTCCTCGCCTCCCACAAAATTTTTCTTCTCTTCCCCCCTCGTCCGCTTCAGTACGTATATCTTCCCCTTCTTCCTATTCCGTCCTCTTCTCTCTTGCATCTTCCCAACTAACATCCTCGCTCAGTACCTCTACGCATATTAGCCGTAGTACCTGAGCAATTTCCACAGAACTTCTCTAGTATCTTACAAAGAACTACAAGGTTCAAACCTAACCGTCAAAATGGGGTGAGTGAAGTCTCTTCTCCGAGTCGATTCATCGTCAAGCTGAGTTGGCTAACCTCCTATGTCCTGTACAGTAAGGAAGACAAGACTCACATCAACATCGTCGTTATCGGCCACGTCGATTCCGGCAAGTCGACCACCACCGGTCACATGATCTACAAGTGCGGTGGTATCGACCAGCGTACTATTGAGAAGTTCGAGAAGGAAGCCGCCGAACTCGGCAAGGGTTCCTTCAAGTACGCCTGGGTTCTTGACAAGCTCAAGTCCGAGCGTGAGCGTGGTATCACCATCGACATTGCCCTCTGGAAGTTCCAGACTCCCAAGTATGAGGTCACCGTCATTGGTAAGCTTCAACCGACTCGTCCGATGTGTTGTGATGCTGTAGCTAACACAATCTCAAGATGCCCCCGGTCACCGTGACTTCATCAAGAACATGATCACTGGTACCTCCCAGGCTGACTGCGCTATCCTCATCATTGCCTCCGGTACTGGTGAGTTCGAGGCTGGTATCTCCAAGGATGGCCAGACCCGTGAGCACGCTCTGCTTGCTTTCACCCTCGGTGTCAAGCAGCTCATCGTTGCCCTCAACAAGATGGACACCTGCAAGTGGTCCGAGGATCGTTACAACGAAATTGTCAAGGAAACCTCCAACTTCATCAAGAAGGTCGGCTACAACCCCAAGTCCGTTCCCTTCGTCCCCATCTCCGGCTTCAACGGTGACAACATGCTTGAGCCCTCCCCCAACTGCCCCTGGTACAAGGGATGGGAGAAGGAGACCAAGGCCGGCAAGACCACTGGTAAGACCCTCATTGAGGCCATCGACGCCATTGAGCCCCCTGTCCGTCCCTCCAACAAGCCCCTCCGTCTTCCCCTCCAGGATGTCTACAAGATCTCTGGTATTGGAACGGTCCCCGTCGGCCGTGTCGAGACCGGTGTCATCAAGCCCGGTATGGTCGTCACCTTCGCCCCCGCCAACGTCACCACTGAAGTCAAGTCCGTCGAGATGCACCACCAGCAGCTCCAGGAGGGTGTCCCCGGTGACAACGTTGGTTTCAACGTGAAGAACGTTTCCGTCAAGGAAGTCCGCCGTGGTAACGTCTGCGGTGACTCCAAGAACGACCCCCCTATGGGTGCTGCCTCCTTCAACGCCCAGGTCATCGTCCTCAACCACCCCGGTCAGGTCGGCGCTGGTTACGCCCCCGTCCTCGACTGCCACACTGCCCACATTGCTTGCAAGTTCTCTGAGCTGCTTGAGAAGATTGACCGCCGTACCGGAAAGTCTGTTGAGAACAACCCCAAGTTCATCAAGTCCGGTGACGCCGCCATCGTCAAGATGATTCCTTCCAAGCCCATGTGTGTCGAGTCTTTCACCGACTACCCCCCTCTTGGTCGTTTCGCCGTCCGTGACATGCGTCAAACTGGCAAGTCCTGAATTTATCCCCTGTTAAAAGCTTTTTTACTAACTGGAAACAGTCGCCGTCGGTGTCGTCAAGTCCGTTGACAAGTCCGCCGGTGGTGCCGGTAAGGTCACCAAGGCTGCTCAGAAGGCCGGCAAGAAATAGAGGACTGAAGAGTGAAAACTTTTGCTTTAACAATCTTCTATGAGATGTCATGAAATGACTTTTTTACGATTAAAATGGAATTAGAGTGAATTCATTTTCATGTCACATTTTTTGAAGCCGTAGTGTAGCTATTCGGACCTACCTTATCCATCGAGTATGTGGGTGGCTAACCTGCCCGCTCGCCCTTTTTAAATTACACTCATACTTGTAAATTACATTGGTCCTCCGGCATCCAAAGTTGATACCTACCTTAGTATTTGTGTGGCTTCCAACTCGGAAAGGCTATACTCAGAATCAACCTATAGTTTAGAGGATTTCTAATGAGCTGTAGCGGAGCTGTCAAGTTAGCAGTGATAAATGTCATGGTATAACTTTTAATAACAGCGAAATTAGTTTTAATCAATGATTCGATGTAGTAGTTCGTGTCGAATTGTAGAATTGATTGCAGGTATGTCGTACTCGGTATGAGTTCGGTGTCGACTGAAGTTGTTTCGATGGAGAGTAGGTATACTTGTGTGGGCTTGTTGATCGGTTATACTCCTGATGTACTGTCCTCTCACACTATGCTACAGTCTACAGAGTTACTTGCTACTAATGACACTCGACATCTTGTGATGGACGTCTAATCTATACTTGAATTTAAACGCATGTCTAATAAGCCTAATTATGATAATGCTGGATTTGAGTAACAAAGTCTTAACAAAGACTTGTACATTCATTGTATGAAGCTTCACATGACTATATTACTGTCATTGCTCTGTATACTACGACTTATACGATTACTTCAAAAGAAGCAAGGGTGGAGACTTGTCATTATGGAAGAAACGTATAGTAGGGGCATACCATAACCCATAGGGCAACATTTATAGGTAGATCCAGAGAATACTTCAGACTGCCTGCTGGGAACCGTCAATCCGGAGCGAAGCGCAAGTATATAACTTAATTGAGGTTACATGCTTGCGCCAAAGGCCATGTCTAATCTCCACATAAATAATCCTATCAATTGTGGCTTCAACCTTGATGCGAGCTTTGGTTCTTATTCATTTTAACTAGACTAGTGTCAGAAGAGTAGAGATTATAGGCTTTCTGGACAAATTGTACCTGGGCAGGTCTCATGGACGGGTTTGTTGATATACACTGGTCATCATGGCGCGCTATGGCTGACATGTACCCTCAAGTCTTGAGGTACCAGGAATACGCCATGCACAAACACATATAATCCTCATTTACTATACATGAGGTACCGATAACCAATCCTTTTTTTAGCTTAGCTTAGGCTGTCAGTGAAAGCTATTTCCTATCTTGATTCCATAATCCATATTCACTTCCCTTGCTTCTATCCCCGTTCTCTTCTCTTCTCTCTTCGCTTGTCTCTCTTCCCTCGTCGCTCGTCTGGCTTCTCTCTTCCGTCTTCCATATACCTTTTCCCTACTTATCCTAAACTTTCTAAGTAGGGTAAAAAGACTCTTTTACTCTAGATTCATTCTCCCTATCTCCAGCACTGATTGCTTCTATCCTAGTCCTACTCTATTTATTAGGCTTTGCTGATGAAGGGGAAGACCTGAAATCGCATAAGGCCGCTCCGCAACTAAGTCTCCACAACTTGGGTCTTCACATCTTATTACCTAATTGAGTAAGTTCGCCATCATATCCCATTCTCCAGAGGGCTAATCATCCTCATTATTTATAGCCCGAGTCCCTTTGCATCATGGAACCTGCCAAGGACCTTCTGGCTCGACAGCTTCCGCCACTGAATCATCATCGAGGGACAACTCGTGAGTCGGTCTCTGCAGAGAAGCTGGCCGCGGAGTACATGTTTCCGTGGTCAGACTTCATTGCACAGATCCTCACTGCTCTGGGGTCGCTTGATTTGCATACCCATGTCAGCCTCACGGACCCAGCAGAGGGGGAGAAGTATGTTGTCGGCAATGAGCTGGGGTTGACGGCTCGAATCATCCACAACATCTGCGACCCAGTCGCCAAAGCTCTGTCAGTGACCTCTTTATCGGGTCTCCGTTTCTGTGATATCCAAGCCTTAACTACATCAGACCTGATCCCTGATGTCGTTGTTGGTATACTGGATTGCTCAGCGTCAGGGCAGCGGCCAAAGATGGTTGCGGTAGGCAAAGTCAAGCCATTTTGGCTCGTCCACCTTGATGATTACCCCATCACCTTGCCTCCCAACCGTCGTCGTCCACTAGAGCACCACATGGGTAAGTACAATGTGTACCTGTTTGATAAACACATGATTGACCAGCATCCAGTCCTTTGTAGGTCAGCTCGTCTCTTATATGAGAGAGCATAGCCTTAAATACGGCTTCTTGACAACATACTCCACCACCATATTTGTTAAGAGAACTGACAGCTATCGCTTTCTGCTGTCTGATCCTATTGATAAGCAGGCCACTCACCCTTCCGTCCGAGAATGTTTCGCTGGGTTTTCGGTTCTTGCAAACGAAGATCCAAGGCTTGATGAGGAAGAATCAGTCACGACTAGTTCTGTGAGTGCCTGTTTCTATAAATCTGCTATGGACCAGCGACTAATGGGTTATTCAGTTGCGAGCCATCCATCCTGTTCAAGCTTCACTCCGCTCATCTCTGTACAGAGAAGTCACATCTCACGAAACCCTCCAGCCTTCCATATCTCCATCTGGTCTCGGGAGTTTCAACATCACGCGAGAGTCTATCATCGTAGGTGGAGATGGTATTGCGCAGTATGCAGTGAATGTTGTCAAAAAGATATCGGGTAAAAACTGGAAGCAAAGAAAGGCCATCTTTGAAGTAGAGCTCGGAGGTGTTCGTTGTATTGCCAAGTGTTGGGCGCCGGAACTTCTCAGAAAGTACGTATCACATTCCGCCCCATTCTTTCCTGGTTATATCCTCCAACTGTTTGTTTGCTTGGAGCTACGTGGCCGAATCGTCCGTCTACAAGGCTTTGCATGCGAAACAACCACAGGGCTACAGCATGTTCCCGAAGCTTGTGGCATGCGGCCAGATCCTCTTTTCCAGCATGTTTCCAGACCACCACAGACCTCAGGATAGCAGCAGAGACCCGAAAGACCCTCTTGGCCACATGTTGATCCTCGAGAAGGTTGACGGCGAGCCATTGTCAGATTTGTGGACCGAACTGTCATCTCAGGAGCAGCAGCACGTGAAAGAGGAATGCTACGCAGCGATTGCAACTCTTCGATTGCTTCCAGTGTACATTGCTGATGCGGGGAAATACAACGTGCTCTTTTCCCGTCGAACCCAGACTGTAATGATGCTGGACTTTGAGACGGCCGACGTTTGTGATCACGCATACCCTGCCTCCAACCTCTTGGGCCCTGAGATGATCTCTCTTTTTGGGCCAGGAATTACTGCTATGTTCCGAAGTTCCGGTGGTTAAAGCCACTTGCCGCCCGAGGTCGCTGCTGGTTCAGCAAGGTTGGCTTGTTTATTGTTTGTATCATTAGCTCTATCAATGAATTGACCATCTATGTACCAAACATATCCACCAAGACCTTAATCTACGTGTTGAAGAAGCCGATACACTTGGCAAGCACGGTTTCACCATTAATTTGCTAAACACAGAGCAATGATAGCATCCTGTAAGGATGCTGAGCTCCTACTATTGGTGCCGCCGTGGATAATGCTTCTAATGGATTCATGGTTTGCTGTCATAGCTCTAGTCTACGTGATACCTACATTTGGGTTTCGACTTTCGACATGAGCCCCGCACTTTTTAGAGAGACTGACCAAGCAGACTTGGGGCTGAAAATCATAATCATGGTGTTGTTGTGATCACCTATCGTGTGATTTTAAATCTGAGTTTAACATCAGCCTGTATCTACGATGCTATATAGATGGATAGACATTGTGACAGCTGCATATGCACACACAATCTCATTAGGCAATATAACTCTACCTTCAGCTAGTCCTCTCCCTATATCTAGACCTCGTTAGTCCGATCTCCCCTTTGAGAGAGGTACGATCCGAGGCTTGAATTTAACCCAGCACTTGTTATAGTCTATCTTAAGGAAGCTTTTGCCTTACAACTTCTCACACGGCCCGTAGTTTATCTGATAAGGGTACGTACTTGCTCTCAAACTCAGGTTACAGATCGTCATCCATGGGTTCCCTGGAAAAGGTTTTCTAGTTAAATGAGGAGTGGAAACCTTTCTGAACCGTCATAAAGAAGACGTCTTCATATTCTGAGAATGAATTATGTACAGCTTAAGTGTCAGCAGACAGGTAGCACTCCTCCAGTGAGGGCACCTGTCTAGTTCGAACCACTCTCAAGTTGAAGACGATACTCTGCTATCATCTCAGCTGTGATATTGCTTCCTCCACAAACCACAATGACCACCCTGCTGTTCGGGGTAAGATCTGGGAAGACATCTCTCAATTGTCTTCCCACAGCAGCCTCTACGGATATTCCACAGGCTAGTTCAACTTGTAGCCGGTGATCATCAGCCAATCGAAGAACACCCTGAGCAGCCTCAGCATCCGAGCCCACGACACTTGCGACGTCAATGCCGTCCGGAGGCGTGCTTGCGTATTGGAAGGTCTTTTCAGCGACACAAACAGCTCCGAGGGAGGTCGCGAGCGAGGTGATACCGGGAAGGGTTTGGAGACTCCCGTGTCGTAGCGAAAGCGCCAGCGAATCCGCACCGCGCGTCTCTACAGCCAGAATCTTGACATTTCTCTGAGCTTTTCCCTTTCCATTCATTGCTTGTGATTGCAGGTAATTGTCGACTCCTTCGACAATTCCATTGAACAGACCCCCGCCGCCAACGCTGCACACAATCGCATCAGCTGGAAAATTGCATGCTGAAGAGGGATCTCGCGGAGGTAACTGGTCGACCATCTCAGATACCATCGTCGCGGCGCCCTTCCAGATCTCTGGATGATCATACGGACACACGTAGATGTTTTTCCGCGAGGAGTGCTGGGTATCTTGATTATCAATGAAGGTCTTCCGTAGGTAGGTGTCTGCGTCGAACCAGCTATTGCCGCGCTGGATCACGTCGGCAGCACCCGCCGCCCGCAATTTTCTGATCATCATCGGCTTCGTGCTGAGTGGTACGACAACTGTGCAGGGAGAGCCTAGGTCTCGCGCTGCGATCACGGCGGCCAGGCCGGCATTGCCTCCTGAGGAGCTATAGAAATGGAGTTGCTTGTCCTTGTTCTCTGGGTCGAGAAATGCAGAGCGGATCAGGTTGCCGATGCCCCTGAATGGGCTGTCAGCTGTCTGGAGTATCTAGAAAATTTTCTTTCGTCTTGTGTTGTACCTCGATTTGAAGGATCCAGATGGCTGAAGGAGTTCGAGTTTCAGAAAGATTCTGCTACTTGCAATTAGTGTCTGGATAGATTGAAAGGTAGGATTCTTTTACCACCCTGCTACCTTGGATAGTGCTGCCGACTCGATCAGAGGCGTTTCTATCCACGGCTTCTGCATTGTAGTGAGACCGATTGTCGAGTTGGCTTGTCACGATAAAGTATGGGAAGAAAGGTCAAGTTTGAGTAAATCTATTGCTATTTGAATCAAAGAAGTTGCGTTGTTATTAAACCTGCAATTTTCCGGCTATCATTCGATCTGACAGAACCGTGCGCCCTTCGGATGACATCCGACAACAAATTTCCACATCGAGCTCATATCATATCCGACTACAGCTACTACTTTCTGTTCGATTCCGTACACGTGTTGAATTTCCGCCACGTAGGTAATACTCCGAAGAAGACACGTTGTCGATATTCTCTTGATTGAAACAATCACGATTTCGACTATCACTTGCCAATTTAACTAACATCCTTCCAGTCCATGAACACCTCCAACCGCGGTATATTTACAGGATCCTGTTCCAGGGCTCGTAGCATGCTCGCTCGGATAGAGGACCACATTGTCAAACTCGATGTTGTAACAAGGATGAACCTTGGAGCAAGAGATCGTCGATGTGACATTGGAACGACTGTCCGTGTAGCCTGTGAAGTTGGCAAAGACAATATTTGAAATGGTCATGAGACTCGTGCCAGAGTATGAACCATTGTTACCGCTGTCTTGATTTATCGAGGGTCCGGCGTTGGCTCCTTCGACCTCAAAGTTGGAGAAGAGAATATTTCGCACATTGCCCCAGCCTCCGCCGCGAGGGAGACCAGCGCTTTCGTACGAGCTTTGGGGGACCAGAGCGCCGACCCAGGTTTTGATATACGCGGAGTTGTGCATGTCTTCGTTGTACCGTTTGATCTGCCAATACGATGTCATCAGTACTATTTCAGAGGCAGGAATCGGTCTGCAGCTGCGCTACCTTCACCTTGTCCACAAGGACATTCTCCACGCTCGAATCCTCGAGATATTGACCAAGACTACCAATGGCAATGCCATTTCCACCAACGCATGTCACATTCTGGATGTCGATATTGTACGATCGAGGCTTGATGGCGACGCAGTCATCTCCACCTTGGTACACAAAATTGGTGAGCTGGATGTTCACAGCATCCATGGTATCTGCGAACTCAAGTCAGCTGGGGACATTCAACTGACTGCAGCAAACGAACCAAACCCATCCGTATTCTGCACCCAATTGACGCCGTATGGCGCATCTACTGCCGTCGCATTGCAGTAGATGTTGTTGAACCGCATGTTCGTGCCGTTCATGATATTGACACTCCAGAGAGGCGGGTCTTTCACATAGAAGTTCTCAACATTGACCTCAGAGACATTCCAGAAGACGAACGGCATCGGCCTCCCAGGTTGCGTGACGCCCTTTTCCGCGGTATACCATGCATTGCCGTTGCCATCGATGCCTCCGGTACCGTATCCGTCGATGGTGATATTGTGTCCGCTGATAATGAAGCCCGCATGATGGTTTTGGAAGGCAATAGGATAGGAATTGTTGCGCCAGTAGTCCAGATTGTCAGAGAACTGTAGAACGAGAGGTATATCAGTGGCTGATGAGAGGCAAAACAGCAGGAGAACTTACTGTCCACTTTCCTCTCCATTGTATCATGGCATTATTCAGAACAGGATTCAGTCTCCTCGCAATCCAATAAGACTGGTCTTCAGGGAAGACAATTGTCCCTCCATTTCCGCATTCTTTGAAAGCCTTCAGAAGGTTTGGCACATCATCCTTCTCTTTTCCATTTGCAATGACGGTACAGACATTATTATGTTTGTCCTTTTCAACGCCGCCAGCATAAGTCAGCCCGAAGAAAAGTGGTAGAGAGAGGAAGAGTGTCGGAAACCGCATCGCATCAGATCTTATCACCACCAATGGTGTCTCTGCTCATCTCCCAGCGCATCCTCCTCTTGGCGTCTCTCCTTTATATTTGCCTCATTGGCTTCATCATTTTGAAAGTTCAATGTGATTTCGGTCAGTATTCCACCGAATCTTCCAATTCTTAAGCTAGGAAACTCACAACCGAAGCTAAGAACATCATGTGCATATGTAACTGCGGGGAGGGACGAACCTTGTACCTGTCCTCTGTGTCAATCACTACTCATGTAGGTATCGCGATGCAAGTGGTCTTGTAATCTTGTTTGATATTTTCCGCCAATAGGCAACGCATGTCAACTCCTGCATTCTGCTCCTCAATCTGTTGCACTTGCATCAAGTCAGTGTTCGATATGATACTCGCGTCCAAGAAGGTCAAATTCACATCTCACGTTGGGTACCTGAATCAGCAAGCATACTTGGCATCTGGGGTAGCACATTTGGCTAACTGCATCCATTCAACCGAAGTTACAGGCTTCCTGTGGGCCATAACAGCATGCTACGTACTTGCTAGTGGTCAATTTTGTCAGTTCACGGCTGGTCTGTCCCGTCAGATGCGGAGAGAGTGGGAGATCGCCCTTCGGGCTGGCAGACAAGCATTGAGCGAGCCAGCATGTTCGGCACTTGTTCGGTACAACTCCTTTGAAGCAAATCATCCAGACAGGACTTACGAACAACCCCTCTTGACGTCTTGGGATAATACAACCCGAATGGACCTGACCTCCACCAGTAGGCTATATGTAGCCATGAGCACTATACGATACTACATTTGTTTTCATGTATGCCTAGTTCTATTTGATTGACTGGCCCGAAAGCTTTACTCCATGAGATGACGAGTTTTCTCTATTTCAGAATCGTTCTGAGCCTTCTGGCCCTTCTTCCCATCGTTCTAGCACAAGCATGCTGGAGGGACACAACTTGTTCAGGGCCGGAAGACAGTGCATTCGCAGGGCCATGGGAACAGGGCATATACGCACCTTCTTCAAGGACTGTTCGTCCTAAGAAGATTTTTCCCATCACAAACTTGAGCCTGGACTTGGCTTATGCGCAAGCAATGCCGGTCACTCTTCATGGCAATGGGTCACTGGTCGTATTCGACTTTGGCGTGGAAGTCGGCGGCATAGCCACCCTGAAATACACCTCCTCAGGCAGTGGAGCGTTAGGAATAGCGTTTACAGAAGCCAAGAACTGGATCGGCGAGTGGTCAGACGCGTCCAACGGTGCATTCAAGGGTCCTGATGGAGCACTGTATGCAAACTTCACGCAGGCCGGAAAAGGCTCGTATACAATGCCAGACAAATCCTTGCGCGGGGGTTTCCGATACATGACAGTGTTTCTGGTTACAAACGAGCCTATCAATGTTCAGATCCGGGATGTGAGCTTGGAAATTGGCTTCCAGCCTACGTGGTCGAATTTGCGGGCCTACCAGGGTTACTTTCACTCGAACGACGAACTACTCAATCGAATCTGGTACAGCGGTGCCTATACACTTCAAACCAACTCGGTCCCAGTCAACACTGGTCGTCAAGTCCCAATGCTTCATACTGGATGGGCAAATAATGCAACCATGGGCCCTGGTGATACTATCATTGTCGACGGGGCGAAAAGGGACCGTGCAGTTTGGCCTGGTGACATGGGAATTGCTGTTCCGTCTGCTTTTGTCAGTACAGGCGACTTGGAGAGTGTCAAGAATGCTCTCCAGGTCATGTACAACACGCAAGTAAGCTCTACCACTAATTCTAAGTAATCAAGAGTCGAGCTGAATTGAAATAGAATGCAACGACAGGTGCTTTTGACGAATCAGGGCCACCGCTCAGTCAGAAGAATTCAGATACCTACCATATGTGGACGATGATCGGAACCCACAATTACGTGCTGTTTTCCAATGATACCGACTTCCTTTCGACCAACTGGCAGAAATATCAAGCCGCTATGGACTACATCTATGGCAAGGTGGATAACTCGTCGGGGTTACTGATTGTCACGGGCACCCGCGATTGGGCTCGATGGCAACAGGGATATAACAACTCCGAAGCGCAGATGATGTGAGTGGCTCAATAGTCTCTGTTGGACTCTCTAACAATACTAGACTATATCATACTCTGAAGACGGGGGCAGAGCTGGCTGCTTGGGCAGATAGCACGAGTTCTCTCCCAGACACATGGAATAACCGAGCAGAGAATCTCAAGCAGGTTATCAATAAATACTGCTGGGACGATGCATATGGGGCGTTCAAGGACAATGCGACGGCCACGAGTCTTCATCCCCAGGACGCAAATAGCATGGCATTGCTTTTCGGCGTTGTCGACCAGACACGCGCAGCAAGTATCTCCGAGAGGCTGACAGATAATTGGACTCCAATCGGTGCAGTTGCGCCTGAGCTTCCCGAGAATATCTCGCCATTCATTTCGTCGTTTGAGATCCAAGGTCATCTTATCGCCGGCCGGCCCGACAGAGCACTCGAGCTCATTCGGCGAAGCTGGGGTTGGTATATCAACAATCCCAATGGCACAGAGAGCACTGTCATTGAGGGATACCTCGCCAACGGCACCTTTGGCTACAGATCCAGTCGTGGTTACGGCTACGACGCCTCCTATGTCTCGCATGCACATGGGTGGTCTGCAGGGCCGACGTCCGCCCTGACCAACTACATTGTCGGTCTTTCCATTACATCGCGTGGAGGCAAGACTTGGAAAATTGCACCGCAATTTGGTGATCTTAAGTCTGCTGAGGGCGGATTTACAACATTGCTTGGGAAGTACAAGGCATCCTGGAAAAGAAACCCAAAGGGATACACGCTGCAATTCTCAGTTCCTCAAGGGACAACGGGAAGCCTCACCTTGCCATGTAGTCCAAGGAAGTCTTCCATCAAGATTGATGGTTATGACGTCAAGAGGAGAGTGATATATGAAGATGGGTCTGCAACCGTCACAATGACTGGAGGATCACATTATGTAGTTGTTGAATAGTGACATAACGTCACTACTCTTGGGATATACGTAACAATGAATTATTCTGGCTATACCTTTGTATAACTAGCACAATACTTTAATAGTTAGTCTACTGAACTGGACTCCGAGACCCATACAGAGTGGGATGGCGGCTTCGGACGAGCTGGCTGATCAACATGTGTCAGCCATCAAATGACTACGCCAAAAAGGTGTCTAGACGACCATTTCCAGCATAGTACGAATGATAGGCATATTCCTGGTTGACAACATGTGTAATTGATTCCGCGCGAAACATGCCCGCTTTCGACCCATCTAGCTAGGGAATCTGCAATAAATATGCCTTGATAAGCGTCCAGAAGCCAGCTAGCTAGCTGTGGATTAAGAGATAAGATATACAGATAGCATACATGGCACCAGCCGTATCGAAAATGGATTATGCGCAGTTTCGCACTGAACAATGTCCTGGTCGGTGAATATCAGGGTACACAAACCCATTTGTTTTCCGTTGCTTATAGCCTGAGAGCTCCATTCTGCCCGTGAGCTCCATTCTGCCCGTGGTCTGTGGATGCCATGGTCTTATGTTGTTGGCGACTAGAGCAACAGGGATCTTAAGGAGTTAAGCCCGGACTTCTGTTAGGAGGATGGTGATATTGGTAGATGCTGGGGGCAAGGCAAAAGATGCTTGCTCTACGATCGTCTTGCTGCCTCCCGCGGTGGACATTCTCGCCATGGACAAAACTTTGATTATTGATCGAGAGAAGTAAAAGTTAGTGGTGTATACCAGCGACAGCTTAAACTAAAACTTCCAGCTTGAAGTATCCCCATCCCAATCTGAGCGCCACCACCTATCATTATCGGGCACTTTGACAAGATCAAAATGAGGCAGTCAGGAATCTTTCCAGGGCTGTGGCTTGGTCTCTTCCCAGTCTTGAAAGTCCACAAAGAAGCTATAAACCATGGGTCAGAGTCAGACAATCGACTCACGACTCTTGAGAGCGAGACCAAAGAAGATAGACATACAGAGCTTTGTCCTGAGAGTTCCAGACTAAATTATCTGCTGCAGCAGAAGCCGGAAAGATGCCCATTTTTGTGAACTCGCTGATTGTGTTTATGATTAGTGGTTTTGAGCGGAGACTATCATAATGTAATGTAACTTACGGAAAGGTCTCCTTGAACACCCGGCGAATCTCATCTCTTTCGGATCGCTCCAGTTCCCAGAATGCCGTGGCATCCCCAGAGTAGTCCCCTAGACGTAGTCCAGGAACAGGCTTCCATGCAAATGAGGTAATAAATCCGCCGGGAACTAGCCCTGAGCTGTCTTGTCTACCTTCCTTGTAGCCGACAAGCTGGGGTGTATATTTAGAGCCTTCTTTGCTCCGAGCGAAGGTCTGGTATGCGACTAACTCCCTAGGTTTGACTGTTGAGGCCTGCTGGCGGCGAACGTCGGCGTCTTCGAATTCCGTATTCGCATCTGGAATTTGCACATAAACGCGCATCATTGCCTGTGAATCTGGATTTCCAACCTCTGTACAGGACATTTTAACTGAGATATAAGACAAGCAGGCACCTTTTTCCATTTGATGCAGATCTTCATCGAGGATTTCGTTAATCCTCCATTTACTCGGCTCAGGGTATTCGAGGGTGATGATTTTGCCGGACTTTAAAGCTCGCCCGATAGCTGTCTGGCGAAACCAGACCAGTAAAGAGGACATTTTGGGACGCTTTATGATGGGAGGGGATGAGGTGTGAGGGTGGAACACAGTAAGTCTAGAAGGGAATGAGCAAATGTATGGCAAATCGCCAGTGGCTCTCATTATAATCACTTAAACAATATTCAACTTTGCATTTATCGACTGTGTCCACATCTGGTTGCGAAGCCTACTCATCAAGAACTATGAGACTGCGGCCAGAAACTTCACGATATGGGCACATCTCAAAGTCTTACGTTAGAGATACGAAAGAGATAGAGGGCCTCAGGCAACTACGTGAGCGCTACCTCCCTCAACTACGGGAGGCGAGCAGTACCCTGGATCAGGATAGGGCCTGATTAAACTAATCAGCTACCTTCTCACGGTGACTCTGTTTTATCTAAAGGCTGATAGTGGCCTGGAGGTCTAACAGACCCTGGGAGGGTGATAGGCTCTCTGAACATCCTCTTAGGAGAGAGCTCCAGTTTCCTAAATATTCTCTTAGGTAGGGAGCTAAGCTACATTAAATCCACGTTGCCTTTGGCCAGGGATTAACTATTAGACTATCATCTAACCAGTTAGTACATAGTTAGTGAGGCATGTATCCCGGCTCTACAACTTTCAAACCTGGTAGTATATCCAGCCTGGCTTTGGGTTCTTAAAGAGGCTAGAACTACGATGACCCATGAACGTCCTCTGACTATACCTTTGTATATCTCTTGTAATACTTTAATACTTGTAGACAAAGGGGGTGCCGCTATACTGAAGTTTCCGGCCTTCATGATACTCACTCTCACATACCAACCTACCACCTTAGTGAAATAGGAAGGCGCAACCCAGAAGGGAGCTATATCACAGTCAACCATGAACCCCTCGTGGGTCCTCGATTAGTCGTCGTGATGCGCTGTGTTTGTCCTTCACTGGCTTTTTCTCCCTCTTCCTGTTTATATTTTCTTCTCTCTTGTTATTCCTTGTTTACCACTTCCTTTCCTTCTTGGTTATCCGGGATTTCGCGGTTTGATTTGAAGCAAAGAGTGTAACTTTCCAAACGACCATCAGCAGGTACCATATCCCAGCCATCAAGCGCATCAGTATTATGTCTGACAAAGTCCGTTATTTCGCGTAGCTCTGCTGGCTTACTTGCCTTTGCTGAATCCCCTCCTGCTTTTCTCGCTGCTACTCCAGCGCGATCTCAGCCATGGAAGCCATCTACCACTTTGATCGGATGTCCATAGACGAGATCGTTACAGAGATACTAGCCGAAGCACCAGCGGAAGCACACGCAGAAGCACCGACAGAAGTACCGCCAGAAGCACCAGCAGAGATTCGTCCTTGTGCTTACTGCACCGAGGATATTGAAGGCGAACAAGTAAGGCCCTGCAAAGGATGCAATTGTTATTGCTGTACCGAGTGTGTCCGGCAAATCTTCCTCATGGCGTGCAAGGATGAGGCCATGATGCCGCCCCGCTGCTGCCATCCCATCCCGCTGGCTGTTGCACGTAGATATCTTTCTGATGAGGAGATTGCATTGTACAAGTTGAAATTCGAGGAGTGGAGGACAGTCAACCGCTGCTACTGCCCCGTTGAAACTTGCTCCGTATTCATACCCCCCAGCTACATACAGCAACAGTGGAAGAACCTCGTGGCTTCTAGCGGCTTTTATAGGCAGCTGGCAGCCAGTGGGGCTACCCCATCTCTTCCCGTCAGCCCGTTGTACATCTCGTTCCCTGTTGTGTGCCCGAAGTGTTCTGCTCAGGTATGTTGGAAATGCAAGAAGCTGTACCACCACGGCTCTACTTGTCAGGTGTCGGATATTGACCCTGAATTGGCGCGTACTCTGGAAAACTTGGGAATCAAACGATGCCCCAAGTGCCGTACTGCAGTCCGCAGGATGTTTGGCTGTCGTCACATGCAGTGCCGTTGCGGTGCACAGTGGTGCTGGTACTGTTGCCGGGCTATCGAGGTCTGCAAAGCGAGTATCTGTGAGAAGGCCCGGGCGGCTGAGATAGATGTTCGTAATGAGAACGCTGAGGAGATCGCCACCCAAGTTGACGATGGAGAGGGTGCAGAGGAGGAATTTGAAGAGGAAGACGAAGACGCTGAGGGTTACTCTGATGACGAGGATTATTGGGATCGTTATGGTGGCTGGAGATCTGATCCAGATGAGACAGACGATGAGCAAGACGACCAGGCAGAGTACGAGGATGATTACGACGAGGATCAAGAGCCTGCAATGTCGCTCGCTAGAGCTATCGAGCGCACTCACTTTGCTTCTGAGGCCGGTAGCGATGTCGATCTTGACGCCAGATCTGACTGGGAGGAGAATTCGGACTTCTTCGGGACCGAGCCCGACGGATCAAGACTCGATTTTAATGACTGCAATCACGATTTCGCCATGATAATCGATAATTCTGAAGTCGAGAACTCAGAGTATGAGTACGAATGTGAATGCTGCTGGCGCAGAATCTTTCCGAGAGAGACCTTGATCCCGCGTTCCCTCTGGGAACAGATCCAATCCGAAGACACTTCGCCCACTGCACAGCTGATTGCTTCGATGAATGTTGTTGAGCGCTCGGACTCACAGATGTACTTGTGCAGGAATTGCAAGTTCAGGCTCTGTGGCCCATGTCGCGCTGGTTATGGGAATTATGAGTTTTGATTGGGACGAAAGTCTGCAATGACTTGTTGGGCCTGTCCGCTTAGCTGGGATTTCTGGATGAAATGTGGCCTGGACAGAGGCTGCACATAAATCTATGGATCATCTTTGTACGAGTAGTTTCTTTGATAGGAATCAAGATATACTTCAGTGTGTTTCTAGCTTAAGTTGATGCTTGTCAGGGCAGTGAAGGTCACGTGTATCCCTGAACCGATCTCCGCCATCACCTCATGGTCTCGACCATGTCATTCGTCATACCTCGGTGTCCACCTCATATATCAACAAAATGGCAGCACCATCTTCGATACAAGGGTCTTTGCCCTGGCGTACTTGTGGCCAGTGTCTTCGTCGCCAATATCTCCAATCGAACCATCTAAGCTCGTCCGGCCGTTTTCTCTCGACCGTCAGTCCGCTCCGCACCGCTGCGAAGAACCCCCTTCGATCGTCAGGAAATGCGCGCACACGCGAGGCAGAAATCGCACAATACCGGCGGTCGATGACTCTGTCCGCGGCCGGCATTGCGGCCTGTGCCGTGACCATGTACGGAGTCATCAAGATGGACCTGTTTGGTCTTTCTCAGCTCGAGGAGCCCAAGTCAGCGAACAACGACAGCAACAACGCGAACAACGGAGCGCTGAAGCTAGATGGCCCAGACGGCTTCCCAAGCAGCCCGTCAGTGATCCGCATCCAAGGCCAAGACGGCGCCGAGCAGGTCGCCACAGGCACGAGCACCGTCCCTCACTTCCCCAGCACGATCCGACTCCCCCGATCCGTCGACGACCCCTCGCTCAAATCCGGAGAAGACCTCCCCGCTGGCCCTGGCATTGAAGAAGACGAATACCAGCTTTTGGGTCTAGGGATCCGCACCGTCTCCTTCCTCCAGATCCAGGTGTACGTCGTCGGCCTGTACGTCGCCAAGGCGGACATCTCGGAACTGCAGCACCGGCTGGTCCGCACGGCGGTGAACCCGCCCGGCCGCGAAAGCGTCATCAGTGATACCCCCGGCGCGACGTCCGCGACGTCGCTGGTCCCGACCGAGCGGCAGGAGCTCAAGCAGCTGCTTCTGGATCCGGAGATGGGCGAGGCCGCGTGGAACCAGGTCCTCAAGGCTGACGGGCTGCGCACGGTGTTCCGGATCGTGCCGACGCGCAACACGGATTTCTTGCATCTGCGGGACGGCTGGGTGCGGGGCATCACGGCGCGGGCGCAACGGGCGAACGCAAAGGCTAAGGAGGGCGGTGCAAACGCGCCGGGCGAGTTCGAGGATGAGTCGTTTGGGGCTGCGATGAATGAATTCAAGAGTCTGTTTGGCGGTGGGCAGCGGAAGAGTGTTCCCAAGGGGCAGACCTTGCTGCTGGTAAGGAATGGCCGCGGGGAGCTGAATGCGCTGTTCCATCCTGATCCTGCGAAGCCGATGCGCTTCCTGGGCCGGGTGGCCGATGAGCGGATCAGTCGGCTGGTGTGGTTGAATTATCTGGCTGGGAAGACGGTATCTAGCGAGGGAGCGCGCCAGAGTGTTGTGGATGGGGTGATGGGGATTGTGGAAAGACCGGTTGGAACTGTAGTCCTGAAGGTCGTTTAATTTCCTCTGTATTCTTCTACTGTACTATCTTGAATCTCCAATCAGGAACCCAATCACTGCAGATCACATTAAACACATGACTATTGCGCATATCAGATGATAGACTCTATCACTGCTCTACAGCTAGGTTGGGTATATCTACAAAGCCCCCGCCTCCTTCAACAAAGCCGGCAACTGCGCCGACTTGGCCTGCAAATCCGAGTTCCCACCAATATGCTTCTGCCCGATGAAGATATTCGGCACAGTCCGCTGCTGCGTCATTTCATACAGCGCATTCTGGATCTCGGTTCCGTCGTCTACCTCAGTCATTAGCATCAGCATCTCTCCTTGATTCTTCCTCTTCATTCCCAATTCGGAGGGACGAAAAAAGGGATTGATGAAGGGGGAACTCACCAATCTCATCCAACTCCAACGCAAGAAACTTGGCGCCTAGGTCCCGGAGCGTCTTCTTGCTGGCTGTGCAGTAGGGGCAGTAGGATTTCGAGAAGACCACTGTCGCTCACTCGTCAGTAGACATTCTTTTTCTTTACCTTGGGGTGATTTGAATTTGATTGAGATGGAGTAGGGGCGAAGGACGCACCGACGGCATTCTCGTTAATCAGGGCCTGAGCTTTGGCTTTTGCGGCTGACATGGCTGCTGGGGAGGGGCCGGCGAAGGAGCCGAACAGACGGGTGAATATGGAAGCTATGGTGGGCGATTTATTGGTTGTAGAGGACGAAAAGAAGATGTCGATGGTGGTGGTCGTGGTGGTGGGGGAGGCG